>SNQJ01S0062903.1:17640-28229 GCA_010110895.2 Picea sitchensis
GTTAGTGCTTTGAGCATTCAGTTTGGGGGTTTGCTGCACAAACCCTTGTGAGAAACTCAGTGGTGAAATATCCACTCACCTTGTTCCACAGCTTGGTCTCGGGGATGAAATATTCCTCCACACCATTCTATTCTCAGCATATTTCCTTCTAAAGCTTTAGAAGACATCAGGGTCATACTGTTGAGGAATTTCCAGCAAGGGCGTGTCATACCATTGAGGAGGGCTCGACTTAGCTATTCAGGAGGACACAACTATCTTAGAAGATTCCACAGTTGGAGAGGTTTGCCTTGGACGTTGGGTTTGAAACTTCAGGAGGAGGCCCCCACTGCCCTGATCTATTATTTGATCGAGTTTGGGCTCATTTGGAGCATTCTTCCATCAGGACCAAATTATCGAGGGCTTCAGTCTCCACTTGGAACGTGGCACTCTCTAGTTGGAGGGTTTGACATTCAGATCTCTTGATACTGGTATTCATTACTTATCTAGCCTTTAGAGGCTTCTTTTGTATTGTCGGGAGCATTTTGTAGCAGCTCATATCTATTGTTTGTACGACCATCTGAGGTTTATGCCAGATCGACCATCTATTGTATTGATCCTACATTGCCTATAATAAAAGGGTCAGATCTTGCTTTTGCTTCTATATCTTGAATGTATGATGATCTTCATGCGTTGAATGAATCTTGTATGCACTTAATAACTCAATAAACACCTGCACATCGACAAACTAGTGGTAGTTAGTGATTCCAAGCCAGAATTGGGCTTGGAATCATTACATATCAAAGCAATTTTTTCTTTGTTGTTTCTTTGTGCATGTCCATGACGAGGTCAGGCTATCGAGAGTTAGGTCTTGAACTAGTTGAGATTGGGGAAGAACACTCTCACCGACCCAAGCAACCTCCCATGGTAGAATAAAACAGAGCTAATGGAGCATGAGATACTATCAAACTATTGCTCAAGAAAGCCTTCACGCGATAGAGGAACAAGATGGTGGATAATTTGACCCAGATACTTCAACGATTGCCAACAACAATGGAGGCACCTTCAACCAACAATGACTTCGGAGGTGCGACACCCTTTAAGGTACAAATTAACTTTGATATTCCTTTATTTGAAGGCGAGATGGACGCCGACGTTTTGGAAAAATGTTTAAGTCTACTAGAGGGTTTTTTCTTTGTCCAAAATTTTTCCAACAGTGAAAAAATCACTTTTGCACTCCTTAAATCCCTTCCCCATGTCAAAGATTGGTGGGAGACGTATTGTGGGTAACATATAAGAGATGAATCTGCAATTTATGGGCTATGACCCACTTGGCGACTTTTTTTGATGCCTTTAAGGAGCAATATTACCCTGTTGAAAACTATGATGACTAGTACAGGAGATGGATAACTGTATGTGAGGAGAGAGACCAAATGATGTCAGAGTACACTAACATCTTCCATACCTTGCTCACAAATTTGGGTATCAAATACTCCAAATGGCACGTGGTTTTGAAGTACCGTAGTGGCCTACATAGGTACATCCAAACAAATATGGAGTTCCTGTACATGTCCTCACTAGGAGCCACTTACCAATATGCTATCAAGATCGAGCAAAAAGAATAAGCAGGATTTTAGTTCGACAAACCCATCACAGCAAAAGAATGGTAAAGGTGGCCGTAACTCCCACAGTAAAGGACATAACAAGGATGTCTAGCCCGAAGACAACCAATCCAAGCCACAAGCAAAGAAGGGTAATGGGAAGTCGAAGAAGGACACTGTAAAGTGGTTTGAGTTCCACAAAATCCCTTGGCACGACACTGATGAATGTCACTCCAAATAGTCATTGTTGACTGAGACGAAAGCCTCAAAGTTGGATGTCGACTCAAACTCTGATTCAAAACCATATAAAGGAAAACAAATCATTGATGTAGAACCCAATGTCACCATTGCTACCACAAATGTCTAGCTAGAGGAACTAGAGGAGCGCCTCTTCCACTCATAGATGTGGGTGAAGGGGACCCCACTCCATTTCAATGTTGACAGTGGTAGCTAGAATAACCTAATCTCAACAAATATCGTCAAGAGGTCGAACCTAAAAATAATGTCGCACCCTCAACGATACACCATTGGTTGGTTCGGCTAGGGACGAGACATCCGCGTCAGCCAACAATGTCGCTTGCACTAGGACATCAAACCCTTCAAAGACGAGGTATTGTGTGATGTGCCCCCCTTGAATTTTGTGGTGTTATTTTAGGACAACTATATGTATGGAAGCATCGTGATGTTTATGAATCTAGACCCCGTAGTATCCCTATTACTTTGGGAGATCAACTCTATAGGTTATTGGAGGCAGTCCCAACTACTACAGTCTCTTTAATCTTCGCAAAGCAATGCAGAAAGGTGGTCTTTCAGACCAAGAGATTTGTCCTCTTTATGGTCTGGTCGGAAGGTGAATAGAAGGTTAATGCAACTGCCAAAACCTCTACACGAGGTCTCTCTACACGTCAAAAGAAGGTGGGCAAGATAGTAGAAGAGAAAAATACATCTTTACCTCATCTACAGAGGTGCCTTTACACTGTCAGATAAAACACTCAATTGATATGACACCCGATGATCCTCTGCTTAATGGCCATGTATATAGGTGCTCTATTACAGAGAATTGAGAAATCAAATGTCAAATCCAAGAGCTATTTTTTAAGGGCCACATTAGACCAAGCTCGTCACCTTGTCAAATTCCAATTATTTTGGTACATAAGAAGGATGGGACATGACGACATTGTATTGATTACAAAGCCCTGAACAAGATCAAAGTAAAAGACCAGTACCTAATCCCCCAGATTGATGATATTCTAGATTAGCTCAAGGGTGCCAAATTTTTTAGTAAGATTGATCTAAAGTTAGGCTACCACCAGGTGTCGATTGAACAAATTGATGTATGGAAGACAACCTTCAAGTCTTAAGAAGGTCTCTTCGAGTGGCTAGTCATGCCTTTCAGCTTGACTAATTCCCTAACCACATTCACGTGGATGATGTATGATATATTGTGGCCATTCAAAAACTCATGTGTGGTTGTAAATATGGACGACATCCTCATCTCTAGCAAAACCTAGGAGGAACATTTGAATCACATTCAACAGGTCTTGAGAACCCTGCAACAGTACAAGTTATATGCTAATTTGGAGAAGTGTTCCTTCGACATGCAGATAATTCAATATTTGGGATACATCATGGATGAGAAGGGTGTGCATGTGAATCCAGTCAAGATCTAAGTCACCCTTGATTAGCCGACCCCAAAGACATTGATCGAGATATGCATCTTTTTGGTCCTTGCCAACTTCTACTGCAAGTTTGTGATGGGGTTCTCTCATATCGCTTGGGCCCTAAGCTAGGTGACCAAGGGTGGAGCCAAGGCCAAGTTTGTTTGGGCCACGTCACAACATAAAGTAATCAAGGATTTGAAATTATGCCTTTTCTCAACACTAGTCCTTATTTTGTGAGACTTGCAACGACCATTTGATATTAAGACAAATGCTTCAGATTTGTCTATTGGTGCAATCCTCACTCAGCATGGGCTTCTAATGGCCTATCACAATGAAACATTATCTGGTGTTATTCATATATATCCCACCTACGACAAAGATATGTACTCCATTGTGCATGCATGTTGACAATGAAAACATTACATTATGGGAAAGGAAATGATCATCCACGTTGATCACAAGCCTCTGCGATTCATTCAGACACAAGGAAAGTTACAAAATGACCGCCATTAGAAGTGGTTCGCATACCTAAAACAATGCCACTTGAACATCAAGTACAAGAAGGGCAACACCAACCATGCTGCAGACTACCTCAGTCGACCCCCAATTGTGGCGGTAACCACAATTCTTAACTCTTGTGGGCATGAGACCTCTGAATGGCCACAATTATACAACAATGACACCGAATTTTCTACTACCTATAGAAATTGAGCACAAGCAAATCAGTTCCAACTTTCATCTCCAGGATGGACTATTATGCCATCTGAGCCATCGTTGTGTTCCTTCAAGCGAGCGTGTAAAGCTGATTTGGGAAGCTCTTTATAGTGGGGTAGCATGACACTTTAGCATGGAAAAAACAGTGGCAGTACTGCAAAATCATTTTTATTGGTTGAAGCTTTGAGAAGATGTCCGCAAGTATATCATATTCTGCACTGCCTGCACCATTACCAAACCTGCCATCAAGAAATATGGGCTATACACCACTCTGCCTACTCTTGATATGCCTTGGGAGTCCATATCCATGGATTGCATGTCTGGTCTACCTTCAACCAAGCATGGTATTGATTGTGTCTCTGTGGTCATTGATTGATTCTCTAAGATGCCAGTTTTGGCACCCTCCAAGAAGAGTATCATAGTCGATGCCACTGCTAAGCTCTTATTTGAATGTGTTTGGGTTCATTTTGGGCTCCCACTGACCATTATTTCAAATCGATATAGTAGGTTCTTGAGTAATTTATGGTCTAACCTATGGTTGATGATGGACACCAACCTGAGAAAATCGACTACCTTCCACCCATGGACTCATGGACAAACATAGGTAGTCAACAAGAAGATTGTTCATATCCCGAGGATGTACAATTTCAAACATCCACGCACATGGGATGAGAACCTTCCTTATGTTCAACATAGCTACAATAGATCCCTCCACAACTACATTGGTCACAACCCTTTTCAGGTGTGCTTGGGGTTCCAACCATTGCCCCCNTGCTTGATACTGGTATTCATTACTTATCCAGCCTTTAGAGGCTTCTTTTGTATTGTCGGGAGCATTTTGTAGCAGCTCATATCTATTGTTTGTACGGCCATCTGAGGTTTATGCCAGATCGGCCATCTATTGTATTGATCCTACATTGCTTATAATAAAAGGGTCAGATCTTGCTTGTGCTTCTATATCTTGAATGTATGATGATCTTTATGCATTGAATGAATCTTGTATGCACTTAATAACTCAATAAACACCTGCACATCGACAAACTAGTGGTAGTTAGTGATTCCAAGCCAGAATTGGGCTTGGGATCATTTTACACAAACAACAAGGTTGCTCAAGAACAAATATGTCATAGAATCAACTCAATTCTTATTCCTTTGAGATGGAAACAAAATTTGTATCTGCATGCTTATATGCAATAGTTGGCATTTTCAAGTCCCAACATATTGCTCTAATTAGGCTTAAAGTCAACCCAATGTCTAATTTTCCCTATCTTTCCCTAAATTCTATCTAAAGTTCCTACAAGCAGGGTTGTATTCTTGCAGATTACTTCAAAAGTTACTTGAGAATGTGTACATTTGGCATATAGTAAGTCATAAGATATACTACAAATTGCAACTGATCGGGCCAAATCACAATAAATGGAAAATAAATTTTTATGCTATAAACCCAACAACTAGTTGCTCCAAGTATTACACCAATAGTACCAATTCAAAGGAGCTATGCTTGAACATCATAGAGGTAAACCAACATAGAATAAATGACAGATTTCAATGACAAAATACGACTAGCAAACAGATCCATATGGTAAAATCCTGAAATCTACATGATAATGAAATATGAACACATTTGATTAGCTTTCCCTATTTAAGATGAGCCAACATTAGCAGCCTGTTGGAAATGAATAATACTCCAACAAAGGAAAAGGACCAATGGTTACATTATGCTTCCTGCATCAATGCATTTGCACATTAGGCCTACTTACAAAATCTGCTTTTGAAATAAATATAGTATCTACTCTCTGAGGTGGTTAAACACAATGCTCAACTTGTCAGAAGAACACATGTTTGAACCCTGTTGCAATGGGATGGAATTAGTTATGTGGTTTACTGCTTCTGCTATGGAACTTAACTCTGCAAGCTCACATTGTAATTATTCACCACTGGTTACAGAGAGCATGTGACAAGCTCTGTCTCTGTGTGCATGCTTTGCAACAATCATTGTTGTTTGAAATTTTTGTGTAGGTTTCGAAGATATCATTCATTAAGATCGAATGTCAGCATTCTCAGTTGCACAAAAAAGAGATTGGGACAATGGCCAACTCACATGGGCACCCAAACAGGTGTGCATTTTGTGAAGTTTCTAAGCTATGGAGAGAAATCTGATGTTGTGACGAAGATAATGACGAGGCCCAATAATGTATCTAGTTGTATGTAAGAAAATGGGAAGGATAGGGAAACGATTGGGAGTAAAAGAACTCAACAGATATGCAGGGGAAGCAAAAACGATTAATTAAGTCGAAGGCTCAAGAAAAGATAAAAGGCAAGTGGAAGATAATGGAGGAAAGTAAGGCTCCATTATTTCGATTCAGTTGGAAATAATGGAGGAAAATAATAGTGACAAATTAAAGAAAGAAAAGGAGAAGATAAGAGTATTGAGGGAAAGAGATATGAAACTACAATTTGGAGCAAAGATCGGGGTATGAAGAATTAAGGAGGGCGGTGATCTTCGCCCTCTCTGTTGCTTCTCTTGAAGTGTAGCAGATGGATGCCATGGAAGAAGTCGCAGCTCAACAAGTCTCTGGACATGCAAGAAAGCAAAACTCAACAAATCTCACTTCAATGGCAGGGAGCAAGCTAAATACATATGGTCCAAAAATTCTTTGAACTTTTTATGTTTTATAAAAAATGTTTTTATTAGGAAAATATGTAAGGCTATATACAGGCCACATAGTAAGCTCTAGGAATAGAACCATAAGCCTAGTGCAGACTGCAAGTAGTTTTGTGGAAATTATTTTGAAGAACATTGATGTCTTCAAGTCAGTTTTGCTTTTAAAAATTTTGCATTAATCTGTTGGATGGCTTAGTCGCAACCCTCTTTTAATACAAAAGTAACCATTTATGTAATAAAAAAATAAATTTTAAAATAAAATAAATTAGAAAAATACTTAAAAGTTTATATAGTATAAATCTAACCACATCAAAAATCCAAGCTACCAAAGAAAAAATATAAAATAGAGTTTTATTGGTTTAAAGCCTAGAGAGAAATTAACATTCAAAGTGTCCTACCTGGCATACTAGTATCTAAAGATGGGGACAGAGGACATTCTTGAGCGGTAATTATTTTATTCAATTTCCTTGTCTAAAACGAAGCTCAATAACATTTCTGAAGGTAATGACCAAAAAGAAAATCCAAGGCAATTTAAGTCGGCCAAAAACAATTCCAAGGTATTTTGCTCACTTGCGATTTTTCCCCATAGATTTCTGCATTACTGTAATTGCATTAATTTCAATGATACAAGATATCCCTTTAGATATCAATGACCTGCCAAATTAATCATATTTTACTATTTTTGACACTTAAGGGCACTAATTAATTTTTAAAATCCTACTACTTTAAATTGTTTGGACTGTTGCTCTCACGAATTCATTTCTTAAGTGGAACTGTCAAATATAATCTAAGAATTCATTATGTAAGAATCCCAACCCCGTATCCAACCAATGTTCTTCTGATATCCAATTGTATAGAATCCTGCACAAGAGTTCAAAAAAATTAAAAATAATCCAACACGATATTTTACATTTATCAAAATCATGAAGATTGTTTGTGTATTACTGAATCAAGCTCATTATACTTCTGCAAAAGCTTTGATTAGTCACCCAGCGTTGCAAAATACTGAACACACTCTCAAACCCTACATTTGGATACATATGAGCTTGTTTCAATCCTTCATATAACACAAATAAAATAGTATCTCACATAATATTCAATAAATAGGTAAAAGAAAATCCATAAGAGAATATTTCCTCGCTATTGAGGTAAATAAGTATAAGCATTGACCCCTCTTAACCTCCAATTTATTAATCTCTAATCTAAATATTGAGGGACTTCCCCTCTGATTTATTAATCCCTAATATATTAAGCACTGTTACTGGGAGGGATAAAAGAAATAGGTGCAAACAATCAGGCTAGTTCATTTAGTTCATTCATAATTATTTCCAAGATAAATATTTCTTCTATATTTTAAGAAAGAAAAAAATCCATTTTATTTCTAGTTTAACACAGAAAATCTCCCACTGTAAAGCACATTGCTTCTCTCTATTAAAAAAAAGCATTTCTTGCTCCTTTCCGACCAAGGTAATCTGGATTCTGCGATATATCCACTCATTGTTTCACCCATTACGCAAGCAATTGTTAACAGAGAACCAAATGTAGAATACTGCAAGATATCCCATGTTTTCAATAAATAAAATGCTTATGGTCTGAATCAGTTCTTGCATATTACTGTCAAAAGAAATTGTAAATGCTATGATATCCATGTTCATATTCTTTATACTTCAATTAATAAGAGTTGTATTCAAAGTCATCAACTTGCAGATTGCTGTCAAAAGGGATGTAAATGCTACGATACCCACATTCATATTATTTATACTAAAATTAACAAAATTGTATTCAAAGCTACGGATCCTAGTAATTAACCTGCAGATTGTTCATCCAGGCCAATACCAATACCAATAAATTATTTTTAATTCTCATTCTGAAATTTCACTAAAAATTAGTTATAAACTCAACTCTGGTGAAACTTTTTAGGGCTGGCTTTCTTAAGCATAAGCATAGAACCTAAAGGGATAAAAATAATTATAGATATTAACTTCTTGATTATGTAGGAATTTAGTACATTTAGATAGTAAGCATGTGAACTCAGTTGTTGACAAGTGCAAAGGATTGGCCTTTTTCACTAACAAAAAATTTAAGATCAGTAGTCTTACTAGGTGCTATTGGAGGAGAGGACTGGACTGGAGCAGGAGATGGTTTGGGTTTTCTTACAGGTGCAGAAAAAACAACTTCCCAATTCAAACAAACCATTAGTTGCATGATATTATAAAAAATTCCATTAGTTGCATGATATTAACAAAACAAAAAACGTTTTTGCACAAAAAGTTTAAATTGGCAAAATTGTACTCTGGATCATCCCTATCTAAATGTTAGAATGAAGCTTGAGTTGTCCCAAATGTATTTTTGATTAACCATAAATCAATCCACTATATTATACATTGGATACAGAATTAGATTTTAATGTTCAAAAAAGCTCTTTGCATTGAACCGAACTTTGATGTTATAAAACATACCTCGAAGAAGCCCATTTAAGCTGGCATCGGAATGAAGCCTGGCCAAGACACCCACAATGGGGACCTTTTTGTAGGTGGTTGGCTCTGTCTCTTTGTATTTGTCTCTCTCAACTGCAAAATTGACATTCTGATCAAACCCCAACAAGAGCAGGATGCAAAACATTGGGATTGCTTCCCTTGCTGCTCAACCAACTCGAATAAACCCCTTTGCAGCTTAGGAATGATGGTTCAACTTTGTAAGATATGATAGATGAATCTTTGGGGTCTGATGCAAAGCATTTTTGCCTCCAAAATCTACCTTGTTGAACAGACCTAGTGGGTCTTTGAGTTTACCAAGGGAGTTGGTTCCCTAACTTGCTAACTTGTTATTATTGTAATTTCCTATGTTTTATTGAAATTCTAGATGGAATGCATAGGATAAGGTTTGTTTAATTGAATTTGGTTAAATGTAAGTGAATCTACCTATGATAGCAGATCTCAAGAGTTGTGAGGTCTAGAAGAGATCCTAGAGTGATCTCTTGAGGATATTGTGGATCTGAGAGATCCTTGGAAATTTTGTGGAGTCTAAGTAGGATCTAAAACAAATTCAGGTTTCAGCCGTGTTGTATAATTTGTAAGCCTTCGGGCATTAAGAGATTAATTAATAACTGTATGTAGAGACAGAGTGAAAAAGAGGTAGGGTGTGAGTAGAAGGCCAATTGTGGCCAAAAGGCCAAGTAGAGGCCAATTAAATGTAAATCAGGCCAAGGAAAGGCGAGAAGGGCCTTGTGTAAATTGTCTACAGATTCATTAATAGAATCTTCGTGCATTTATTTGGCAGCTCTGTGTATCATTGAATGATATATAGAGTTAGCATTTGTATGAGTTTCAAGAGTTGTTGTGTTGAGTGTTGTTACAGGTTTGGTGCGCAGTAGAAGCTACAGTAGTCGTTGATCGTTGATCACAGGAAGGATCAACGATCCAAAACGCGCCAAACTATATTGTGAAGGATAGATCACTTATAACCATCAGATCACATCCCAATTAAATTGTCATCGTCCATTCGAGAGCCAATCAATAGACGACACTTGTATCAAAAGCAAGGACTCTGTAAAAGTCTCGATATCGGGTGGTGAGAGTAAGATCTGGCCATCCATTCCAGAGCCAGATCGACGGATGACAACGCATCAGGAGTAAGAAGACATGAGGAAGTTAAGGGATAATTGAGACCATTCGATTCAAATCCAGATCGACGGTTCTCATTACGGCAAACCGCGGGCAGTGGATGTTTTAAAGTATTCGAGAGCCTAAAAGTTTTGAGGTCCCGACGAAGACAAACGTCACGCTAATGTAAGGAACTCCACAGAGGAAGTGACACGTGGAGACTAGGTCCCACGATACATGTTTTTCGTGGAAAACCTTTGAATGCATATTAACGGCTCAGATTATATCTCGAGTGAAAATCGACAGCCCATATCATCACAGGCATCGTCCCTCGGCGAATTCTACCTTTACAATAGTGTTAAGGATTGGG
>SNQJ01S0062903.1:36771-61426 GCA_010110895.2 Picea sitchensis
GTGCCCAAAATGACCTCTTCAGTGAATTTAATTGACTTATAGCTCAAAATAGTCAAAATCATGGAAATCATCGGAATGCAACGGAACCAAAGCCAACCTGTGCAGAATGGCTCATAATGATGAGATATGATGAGAAATGCAAGTTGAACCTCACAATGCCTCTCAATAACCCCTGTACTCGCTATAAAACCCATCTGGCTACTCTGGTCATCAAAAGCCTTTACACTTTGATGATGTCCCAAAGTGGGGACATTACAGTCCTCCCTGCTAGAAAATTGTTTGTCCTCAAGCAATAACCAAATCCACTCAAATACAATACTAGGATCCCATGTCCACCTATGGGATACAAAGTAGAACCTATCCAAAGACGAACAATAGTACACTCCACCCCCTAGATCCCATATCAGGAAATGAACTGCAATACTTTGCGAAGCATAGTCCTGAAAGATATCAACCCTGTGAACCTCTTGCACATGACACATGGCCTCATCTCGGAATGAGTCCATCCTCCAAATCTCGACCAAGATCCACACGGCCTCCATCAACTGCACATGTTGATGCCAGAATGAGGTATGGCAAGACCTCCGGGAGACACCCTCAAGCGTTGTGCTCCCCTCAACACTAAAGCTAAATGGAAAGTTAGAACAACTTTCCCCTGCAAAGGTCCACTCGCCCCTGTCACTCAGTGAAATGCTCAACCCTGCAATCCCTGGGTCCCATGCTAACCTCTGTCGACGATCACCATGCTAGCCCTATACTACTCTGACCACGACTGTCTGCCCCCTGCATACATACTGGATCCTCCTCTCCTGGATCCTCAAGCTGAAATACCTGTGACCACCGGACCTGCTGTCCATAAACTATATCTGTAAAGACATCTCTGTAGAAGAAGTACCTATCCACCCATCTCCACGTTCGATCACGATGATCAAGAGTGAAAAGTTGTCGCCTCCTATCGGACAAATCCCTGCAGGCCCACTCCAGACCGACCCCTGGAGGAGTGTGTGGCTCTCGGGCGCAACCTGGGTCATCATGTAGTGAAACATCCGACTCACCCAATGAACTCTTGGATCCCATGGCAAACTTGGAAGTTTATCACTTCCAGTCTCATCTAACTGCTCCTGTGCGAGATTGATCACTATCAGAAGCCCTCTATGCTCATCTGCTATCCTCCTCATGTTGTTGTCAATGATAAATGTGTCGGAAACAGATAACAGACATATCTGTAGCTGACTGCAGGACTGGAAGGCGTCACATGCTTTGGTCAATCCCAAGGACTCGACCAGAAGATCGTCCATCGGTATCCATGATAAGTACTCTCTTGTGGTCATCATCGAATCCCAACCATCCAGTACAACCGGAAGTAACTCCTCCAATTGTTGCTCAACCAACCTCCATCTCTCATCTCCCATGCAACTATTGATATCGTGAAGGTGATCTCTCATAACTAGGTGTTGCTACAAAGGAGTGACATTTGCATACTCCCCTAGGTGTGTCTCCTCCCTGCAAGGCACTATACCCCTCTGAATCCCACCATACATCTCGGCATGTCTCTGTGAGCTATCACTCATCACTGTATACTCTGGCATACCCATGTCGTCTCCCATAGACTCATGCTGTCTCGTAGATCCTGGGTGTACTGCTGGATCAACCTCTACATGGAGGCCAATTGCTCTCGGAAGACAAATGGAAGTGTCATCCATCATCTGGTGCTCCTCTGCTAGATCATCAACATCTCCTAGCAATGTGACTGAATGATATATCTGAGTGTCTACTATGACAGATGAAGTGGATCTCTGACAAATCTCCTCAAGAGGCTCGTTTGAACTAGACTCTGATTCTTGAAGGGTTGCCTGTGGGCCTCTCAAGAATCCTCGAGTGCTCTCCAACTCCTGAGTGAGTCAGTCTATCTCCAACTCCTGCTCCCTCAGAGCCTCATGATACATCTCACCAATCCACAACAGGTAATCTCTGTCAGCCAACAATTGATGGTAGTCGGTCCTCATCACAGGTACTCTCTCCCTGAGAGGATGAAAATCATCCATGGCAATCCCCTCATCTAAACTACCATGTGCCACTCATGCTCTCCAGCCGTAATCTGCCATCATTGTATGCATGTCATCAATACGTCTAGTGGCTGCCATGATCATAGCCTCACTAACTCTCAACTGTGTTGCTAAGTGGTGTGACTCCTAATCATGGTCATGTTGAGGTGCCATCTCCGACCCCTCACTGCTAGTGTCAGTCCTGCTAGCGTCAACTCTGGAATCCCCAAAAACACCCTTTGCATAAGATAACGTGTTGAACTGTCCACTATCTACTGTGTTGTTGGGTACTCTTGTATGCCACTGCACCCCATCACTAAATGTTATCTCCCCCTAAATCACATTGTATCCTGTATGAGCAGTCGTATCCTCCTGCGCACTCAACCTGCTACTATCATCTGCGCCTAGATCCCATAGAGATGTATCCAGACACGTGCTATGGTCATCCTGACTGCTAAAGAGTGAATCCTCATCAATGCAGGTCGATCCTGGAAGTAAGTGCTCCATCAACCTGTCAGCGTCTGCAATCGGCTCAACTAATGGAATCTCCAATAGTTGTGACTCAATCTCCTCATGCTGATCTGTACGTGTAAAGTCAATTGTATGTATGTCCTGTACGATGTACGTCCTCCTGGGACAGTGGCTCTACACATCCATGGTGTGCATCCTGCGTGTACGGCTCCTCTATGCTAGTGCTATCCTCATATGTCGTGGCTATCATGGGAATCTAGAAAGATGGCAGATGTGTCATGGCCACCATAGGAAGCTCACCGTCTTTAGGTGCTAACACGTGTGAATCCTCACTAGTGTCACCACTCTACTGGGGCGTAAGGTCATCAACACCATGTGATATGTCTACTGAAGTACTGGTGCTATCATCCTGTCCATCCAGCTGCCTATCCACTACATTAAGGGTCATCATCCTCCTCAAGTGTGCTAGTAGCATCATCCTCTGTACAAGAATCACTATCACTAGCCTCTGTGCAAGAGTCACTATCATCATCAGACTGTCCCAAATCATCATCTATTGCTCCATCCTTACACATCTCATCATCACTGTCATAGTGTGCCTCAACAATGTGCTCCTGGTCCTTACCCCTGCACCTATGATCTGGTTCCCACGGGCCCTTGCAATAGTGGCAAGGTTGTGTGCTCCTAATAGGCGTGGGGTTTCTCTGTTCTTCCCACCATCTAGCTGCTTCTTTTCTCTTTTTATCAGCTAAAATGATGCCATGTAAAATATCCTCTTCACTCCAACTAGGCTTCCTGAAGGCTAGATACTGAGGAAAGGTTATTATAGCCTTAGTTTCCTCGTTAAGGTCGTGATAAATTATCTCCAAGCATGATATTTCAAGGCATATCCTATCCATCTCTCCTTATGGTTCTGTATGCATGTGCTAATCCCCACTGGCTCGCAGGAATCTAAGCTCTGATACCACTATAATGATCCCAAGCCATTATGCAAGGATCATCACGGTTTTGGTGTCTTTTTAAATCTTTTCTGAGTGAGGTATTTCATCAAGCACTTTACTGACCTACTTGTTTAGATGTGTTTACTTGCAGGATGGCCTCTTGATTTCGGCCTTAGGGTTTACTGATGACTTTTAATATATGTTAGCAGCAATAAACAAGAAGATGCAATCACGGAACATACCTCAACCATATGCAATATGATAGACAAGCCAAAACATCTCAAATCTGTTTTTATTCATGAAATAGAGAAACCTGCTACCATGAAGATGTCGATCTGTAATGCTCAACAGATGGCTAAGAAGATAGACAATAGAGTTGCTACAAAATGCTTCAGGAAGATACTATAAGCCTCCAAAAGCTAGATAATATATGAAGACCAATGCCAAGATAGATCTGGGTCGTATGAAGTGCCAAACCCCCACTGAAAGATGCCACATCCTGCTGGAACTGTCAACCCCTACAATTTCGGCCCTACTGTAAAAGACCTCCAAATGCTACGCTAAATATGTCGAATTGTAGATCGGGATGAGTGGAAACCTCTCCTAAAATCTCAAACCGAAATACCAAGGGAAACTCCTCCAAATGCTAAATCCTCAAATTGAGCTGCGCCCTCCTGAAACTGCCAAACCCTACAATTTCGGCCCTGATGAAGGAGGCCTCCAAATGAGCCCAAACTCGGCCAAATGATAGATCGGGGTGATAGGATCCCCTCCTAAAGTATCAAGCCGAAATGCTATGGATAACTCCTCCAAACTGAATAGATATGAATCTAAAAAATGCCCTCCTCTCCAATTCGTACCACTGCTCTAGGAAATAATCTGAACCATAAAGCTCTCTCAAGAGGCACTAGAAATCATGGCTAAGGCCCTGCAAGTAAAACCCAAATGCTCAAATGTCCAAGAGATTCCTCAAACTCCTGCAACGAACCTTCCTTCAATAAATGGTGCGCCCCCCTTGCTGGAAACCCCCAATGGTGCGCCCTCCTCTTCTCTTCCTGTGCCTGTGGCTGCTGTAGAACCCTCCTGCACTGAGTAGATTTGGAACCAGAATGGTGTGGGAGAGTATTGCATCTCTGAGACCAAGCTTGGGACAAGCTAGGTGGAATCTTTCACCACTGAATCGTCCTCTAAGGTTTGTTAAGTCAAAACCCTCAAAACCCCCAATGTTGGGCTTACTAGCTAGAAGTTAGATATGAAAATATGATCATGCATGAATGAATAGAGTAGAGGCCTTTGCCTTCCCTTTATACTTTTTGGCTCCTCTTGTCCCTCCAAAGTGACTTTCACTTTATTAATATTTAATTAATTAATTAAATCACTTTAATTAATTAATTAATTAACCGTTTTACCTCTGAAAAGCGCCTTATCTCTCCTTGTGGCTTCCCTGGCCACTGAAAGTCACTTCTAGCCATCACATACTGTAGTGTTGCTCCTCCCGATTCCAATAAGCTATTACACTGAGAGGTTCCTCCAAGTAATGTGCCCAAAATGACCTCTTCAGTGAATTTAATTGACTTATAACTCAAAATAGTCAAAATCATCGAAATCATCGAAATGGCTCATAATGATGAGTTATGATGAGAAATGCAAGTTGGACCTCACAATGCCTCTCAATAACCCCTGTACTTGCTATAACACCCATCTCGCTACTCTGGTCATCATAAACCTCTGCACTGTGATTATATCCCAAAGTGGGGACATTACATTATCTCATAAAATTAGTCATGGAGAAGACTATACACAACTTGTAAATAAGGAAGCAGATGATGGTAGCCTTATGAAGTGCTTAGACCAACACAAGAAGATGATGCCAGAAGAGACCCAAGAGTCTCATGGATTTGAAATTAATCATCGGTGTGTGTATGCAGGTTATGAAGACAACCACAAAGAAAATGAAGGAATTGAAAAGCGGCATTCGAAGATAATGTTGAGAGATTATGATGAAGAACTAAGGCTACTGGAAGAGTGGTTGATCAATCCAAGGATTGATGAAGACTGCATAGTTGTTGTAGGAACAAGGTCTTCAATGATACCTAATATAAAGGAAGGATTTGAGGCATCAATGGGAGAAGAATTTTTCAAACTAGTTGTTTGTCTGAATATGTGAATTCTAGACAACCAGAGGATGAAGAGTTGTTTAAAAGAAATGGAAATGATGACAAGAATAAACTGCAGGTTGCATTTGCAAACGTTAATGAGTATTCCCATGGACCTAAGGACATCAAGGAAAATAGCAAGGAGCTTATTGTTGCAACAAGATGGATGCAGGAAAAGGATGAAGAAATGGAAGCAAGAGACATACACATTATGTCTACAGAAGTGCAGCAATACCATGGACCAGAAAAAGGCAACATTGGACATTGAAATAGATGCTTTATGGAAGCTAATGATGAACAAGTCCAGATGGGGATACCATGAAATGAGAAGTGAAGTCAGCCACAAACTACAGTTGGCTGAGAGAGATTATGTCAGCAAGGTAATTGGTAAGAAGCAAAGTCAAATATGGGGTCCTAGAAAATCTCAAGCAGAAATGAGACAGTAGGGCAGTCAATAGTATGAGCAGCAACAAAACAAAATTTGGGATCCTAGAAGATGTAGAATAGCAGTGGAGGACATGTGCAACAATGCATATGGGCAGCGTCAGCAAAGGATCAGAGGAGGACTTCAATTGACGACACATGTTGGAGTAGGACATTTTGGGACTCGTTTTGGGAACTGCGCAGGAATAAACCGCGCGACAAGTCGGCTAAGGAGCAGTGCTTGCAGAAGTAAGGCAGTTAGTGCATTTTCAAGGGTCAATGCACATGAAAAGAGGAAGTTAGTTAGGCCTTTTGGTCCATTTTATAACGAGCTAAGCCCTAATGTCAAATGTATAAATATGTATGGGTTTTGGGTAGAAAGTAAATTCGAAAGAGAGTTTGAGTTTGAGTTAAAGTTTTTGGGGAGAGCATGTTATGGATGAGTGAGTTATGAGCTAAGTGTGCATCATATGCGCAAACAGTAAGGACATGTTGGGTTATCACTGAGATATCTTGTATGAACGCAATTCCCACCTTTTGTAGGAAATGATGTTGAATAATACTACAAAAATCCTGCCATTGTGAACGTAGCCTAGTTTGGGGTGAACCACGTTAATTATGGTGTATGTGTTTTGTTGTGATGTGTTTGTTTATTGTTCTGGTTATTGCACGCACTTAGTGTATGAATGATTAGTATGAATAAGTTATATGATGGTTTTGCGCACATAAACATTTGATGCGAGACTATCTGAATCCCTACACAACGTGCACATATTGCAGAAAGCTAGACCATGCAACAAAGGATTGCCCATAGTTGATCGCAAAGTGGTAAGAAAAGAGGAACTCGAATGTACAAATGATAGCAGCAAAGGCATGCAATGAACAACCCAAGATCGCAGTGGTTGTGCGCGGAGGAACAAGAACCGAAACTAATGTGACAGATTGAGGAAATAGGATCCACTAGTGGGTCAGGAAAGCAGCAGAACCTCTTCCATTGTTTGACCCTAGAAAGGAGAAAGAGACGTATACACAAGAAAGGAAGGAAGTGATAGGAGCAGAACGTATAACATTGACTTCAACTGCGCCACCTTTGTATGACATGCTGCCAGTGTATGATATGCCACCAGACTATGACCATTCAGAAAGGTGAGTTGAAAACGTAAGCACTTTGAAAAGATTTCTAAAAAGTTGTTTAGAGCTGATGAAAGATGAGTTTGCTTTGATTATGTTGCTCAGAATGATCAATCGTTGTGCCTAAGAGAAAGAGATACCTTTCGCACACCGAGCAGTTAACCAGGTGCACTGCAAGAAAAGAACAAATAGGGACTTTTGACTCAATGTGCATATAGGAGACTACGACATGGACAATATTATTTTGGATATAGGTTCCGATGTGAATGTCATTCTGAAGCAGACTTGGGAAACGATGGGTAAGTTGAAGTTGATTCAGTCTCTCGTTCAGTTGAGGTTAGCAAATCAGCATAAGATTGTTCCAATTGGAAGGTTGACATGGATAAGTGTTAGTATTGATGGAGTGCACAGCTTGGCCGATTTTGAAGTGATCAAGATAGTGGATGGTAGCACCCCCTTACCCAACACTACTTGGACTTGATTGGGCCTTTGACAACCAGACTATCATTGATTTGAATAAGAGATAGATGATATTTGAAATAGAAGACTTGAAGGTTATTGCGCCGTTGGATCCTACTGAAGGAAGAAGATATGTAGAACCAATAAAGAGAAAAGAGCTCAATAACCTGTATAACATGACCGCGTGGATGGAAAATTATGTGAATCTGACAACTAATGGTGTACTTAGTTGGAGAAGTATTAGTTCATGCCCGTCAAATTCAGAAGAAGCTTTGGATAATTGGCAGCAAAGATTACATGAAGTGTCTAAAAGGAAATGTGCTCAGTTACCCACGCGTTGCAATGGAATGGAACTAAGATATGTGATCCTCTAAGGTATGAAGGACTAAACGATGTAGCTTCTTTTATAAGAAAATTTGAATTGCAAATATCAGATCAACAGAGATTACTAACTTTAGACGTCACGTTGAAAATGACCTCAGCAAGATGGTGGGTTGAGCATGAGGATGGAATAAGAGATTGGCAACAGTGCAGAAGGCTGTTACAGGTCAATTTTGGGACAGAGAATGAAGATATTATGCAGAAGTATACAGGATCGAGTTGTCTAATGGAGTATGTTACACAGTGCATTGTGACATGGATTAAAGTACCTAGGAAAAAACGGACACACTTGTTTGTACACACCTTGGACACAATCCCAAAGAATTGGTATTTAGAACTGGAAGTGTGCAGAGAAACTATAGATTGGGAAGAATTAACTCAAAATTTCAAGGTAACTTTTAGTTTTGAAGATGATGCTCCTTTAATTCACTCAGCCTTACAGGTTATCAAGGACAATATTTTTACATCAGAAGACTCGATAGAACTAGTACCTGTATGTAGCATGCATAGATCTACTGCAACAGTTGAAGAAGTTTTACACTATTATAATGTTGTTGAAGAAGACCAGGAGGACAAAGATCTAAGAAATGTGCAAATACCTAAAACTGAAGGAAAACGTGCAGTAGAAGGTCTAGAGCTTGAATTAACCGTATATACAAAGTCATTGAGAACGTGCAAAGTAAATATTGGTACAGCAGATAAGCCCAAGTTTGCGAACATAGGAGACTATTGGAATGAAGAAATTGTTGAGAAGATAGATGATTTACTACACAAATATCAGGACCTATTTCCGACCACATTTTCAAAGATGAAATGGATTGTTGGGGAGTTAGGAGAGATGAATGTCCCCTTCAAACTAGATACTAAGCCAGTGAAGCAGAGACCATATAGATTGAAGCCGGTGTATAAGCAAAAGGTGAAAGCGGAGATAGACAGGATGTTGGAAGCTAGAATTATTGAACCTGTCGCAGAATCAGAGTGTAATAGTCCATTGATGGTTCAGGATAAGAAGATAGGAGGGATCAAAATTTGTGTAGATGAGGAAATTAAATGATGCTTGCTTACATGATCCATTTTCGACCCCATTTACAGATAAAGTATTTAAGAATATAGGAGGACAAGAAGCTTTTTCATTCACTAATGGATTTTCAGGGTATCATCAGATCAAGATTGCATAGGAAGATAGATATAAGACTACATTTGCGACAGAATGGGGATGTTACCAATACATAGTGATGCCTTTTGGATTGAAGAATGCACCAGCAGTGTTCTCTAGAGTGGTTGTAGCAGCGTTTAAAGAATTCATTCATAAGTTCCTAGAAGTATACTTAGATGACTGGATGGTGTTTAGCTTGTTGAAAGATCATGTTGAGACTTTGCGCTTGATGTTGGATAGATGTAAGCAGTTTCAGATATCATTGAATTTAAAGAAGTGCATTTTCTATACGTCGTTTGGTATCTTACTGGGCCATGTAGTGTGTAAGCAAGGACTGTTGGTGGATCCCGTGAAGATTGTTGTAATTGTTGATTTACCACTGCCTACTTCAGTGCCACATTTACGAGCAACGTTGGGTCATACAGGGTATTACAAAAAGTTCATTAGGAGATATGCGCATATCACAACCCCGATGGAAGGATTACTAAAGAGGGAGAACAAGTTTCAATGGAACGAGGAATGCCAGAAAGGTTTAGATACTTTGAAGCAAAAAATGGTTAGCGCATCGATTTTGATATTTCCAAATTGAAAGAAGGAGTTTCATGTTCACGTAGATGCATCATCTGTAGCTTTAGGCGCAATGTTAGCTCAACCAGGAGAAGGAGATATAGATCATTCCATTGCATTTACAAGCAAGAAGTTGTCAACTACAGAGCATAACTATACTACTACAGAATGAGAAGGATTAGCAATGGTGTATGCATTGCAGAAGTTTAGACATTATTTGTTGGGCTCACACTTTAAGATGTATACAGATCATTCTACGTTGAGATACCTAGTCAATAAGCTAGTGTTGGGGGGGAGAATATGCAGATGGCTATTATTGTTTCAGGAATATGACTTTGAGGTAATTATGAAACCAAAGAAATTTCATTCAGGACCTGATCACTTATCGCACATACTATCAGGAGAAGATGCAGGAAACTTGGATGAGAGTCTGTCAGATGCGCACTTATTTGCAGTAAATATGGTTGATTACTATTTTACAGATATAGTCCAGTTCTTGAGCACAAGAGTAGCTCCATCGGAGTTTACAATTGCGTAGAAGAAGCAATTAGTAGTGAAGGCAGCAGACTATCAGCTTATAGCAAGAAATTTGTACAAGTTAGGCACAGATGGTATTCTGCGACGATGTGCATTGGAGCATGAAAGACATATGATATTATCGGAGGTGCATGAAGGAGTTGCAGGAGGTTATTATGCAGGAAAAGTGACAACTCAGAAGATTTTGCGCACAGGACTATGGTGACCCACCCTTCATAAGGATGCGAAAGAATTTTTCCCGACCTGTGATGTCTGTCAGAGACTTGGGAAGCCTTCCAGGAGAGATGAGATGTCGTTAGTACCGCACGTGACATTACAAGATTTTGATAAATGGGTCGTTGATTTTGTTTGACCAATTAATCCACCAGCAAAGAGGTCAGGAGCCAGATACATCATTACTACGACAGAATACTTGACCAAATGGGATGAAGCAGAACCAGTCAGAGATTGCAACACGGAGACATCTATGAGATTTTTGTTTGAAACTATGGTTACAAGATTTGGATGCCCCAGAATACTTATGAGAGATCAGGGAACTCATTTTCGGAATAAGACGATTGCAACTTTGGCAAAGGAGTTTCATATTCATCATCAAAAGAGCACATTGTATCATCCTCAAGCAAATGGAACAATGGAATCATTAAATAAGATCCTAGAGCATGCACTGACGAAGGTGTGTAATGTAATTCGAGACAACTAGGACTTGAGGATTTCAGCAGTACTATGGGCATATAGGACTACAAGTAAGAAGTTGACAGGACAACCACCATTCAGATTAGTGTATGGCCAGGAAGCAGTTATGCCTATGGAATTCACTATGTTGAGTCTGTGCATTGTCGCGTTGACAGAGATTACAGATTATGGCGCAGTAGAGAAGAGACTGTCAAAGCTAGTAGAGTTGGAAGAAGACAGTTTTGTGGCAGTATTTCATCAGCAAGTTCAGAAAGTGCGTGAGAAATCTTGGCATGACCGACACATTAAACAAAAGAAGTTCTAGACAGGAGACTTAGGTTTGTTTTATGATAGCAAGTATTTGCAGCACCCTGAAAAGTTTTAGATGCATTGGTTAGGTCCATATGTGATCATATTTGTGACAGAAGCAAGTGTTGTCCAATTGGAAAAACTAAATGGGAAAGTTGTGGAAGGACTGGTTAATGGTAGTCGGCTGAAACTATATAGGGACAATCGTGCTTCCATGCACTAGTCTGATCGTGTAATATGTGTACCATAGTATCTGTATTATAGTGTACTATAGAAGAAAAAGAAAAAGAAGAGAAGAAAAGCAATAAAAGCGTTTTGAGTTAAGAGATAGAAGGTTGAAGTTATGCATAAGGTATTTTTCAAACTAAGTAAGGAGAGAAACCTGAAAATGTCACAGATATGTAGAAAAGAAGAAGAAGAAATTGTGCACAGGAAGGAGGATGGACTCGCGACAGAAACCTCTGTAGAAGGCGGGAAACGCATTAAACAATAGACATGACAGGACAGGCATTTAAGAGTAAACATGACGACGAGGTAGTCGAGACGTGTAGTCATAAATGGAAAACAAAGATATGATTGTGACATACTAGCAATATCTAGACCATGATCCGCAGAATAATCTGAATTTATTGCAGAGTATGGAAAGAATTGAATGTGAGTACAGTTGGAATAGACAACAAGTTTGTGCAAGAAGAAGAAGATAGCAGTTGGCAGCGGGCTAATAAAAGCAAATAAAGGTACGACGAGTAAAGGTTATTGTTGCTTGACAATTGAAGAAAATAAGAGGAGAGCTAAATAGTCACGTAAGAGCCGAGAGTTTACATAACAGAGTCGAAGCACATAGAGTTATGGTGCCACCTAAGGGAGTAGCATCTACATCAGGGACGAAGAAACAACACAGTAAGTCGATCGCAACGCTAATTCAAGAAGAAGCCTCGAGCGCAAAGCAGCTAGTAAACTTTCCTTGACCATATGTGCCTCCGAGAAAACCCACAGGGAAGCAGGTCAGACTACAGAAGGAAGCCAAGTATGTCATGGTTACACCAACGATTCCCCCTGGGGTCACTATCGAGGGTGACATGCTAGGAGAAATAGAGAGTTTGAGATACTCGGACCACGACCTGTCAAATGCGAAGAATTTTCAGAGCTAGTTCACTATAACTATTTGCGCATAGTAATGAGACCCGGATACTGGTAATGATACTGTAGCCAAAGAAATGGGTGACAAGTTGTAGTGAGCAGGGATTCTAAATCTATTGGAGATACCCCATTTTAGTAGGAGCACGGAAATCAATGCATGTGTTAAGTTGTTGTTTATTTGTGTCCATGGAGGATTCCTATGGCTGGACAGAGCCGTGTCGATAGCTACACAGTTGATTGTGTGGATCACAGGATTACCTACACAAAGCAAGGACCCTTTGCCATTATTCACGGACAAGGCCAACGAGAAAGCAT
Organism: Picea sitchensis; assembly: GCA_010110895.2. NCBI lineage: Eukaryota > Viridiplantae > Streptophyta > Pinopsida > Pinales > Pinaceae > Picea > Picea sitchensis. The sequence continues at coordinate 49,475 of SNQJ01S0062903.1, forward strand.
TGTCAGAGAGGATCAAGGAGAAGTATGGAACACATAGAGCAGCACGTGGGCTTGATGGAGCAAGCATCATTGATGATACAGTAAGGTTTGCAACACAAGTGTTGGCATGTAAGCTATTGAGAAAATGTCACAAACATCAGGTACCAGCGGGAGCCATAACAGTGGTGGAGAAGTGTGTAGCAGAAGTAATGATGAACTGGTCAATTTTTATGGTCAATCAGTTTTTTATGGACTGCAGGGAGGCACAGGAGAAAGGAACAGAGTTCCACTATGCCTGGTTATTAATCTTGATAGCATTGACTGCGTGGAGGAAGGCCGAAGAGACGCAGTTCTTGAAAGGAATCCATAAGTCATTTTTGGCAACGAGATATATGTCTTTATGGAATAATGCGCATAGGGATCAACAGATGGATAATAATGTTACTTTTTATATCTACAAAGAGACTATTTGAAAATGCATCGAGGGCTTGCAGTGCATTCCACCGCAGATTGTTGAAGTATATAAAGGTATTGCACGGTTTAAGGCAGGGATGCATCGTATCTATATTCAAGTGAAGAAGGATCTAGCTTACCAATGGTTGTTGACACATTACAGAGTGACGGAGCAGGACATCATCCAAATAGTAAATGATTGGGATGAAGAGTGTAGAATCCCAGAGACAGAACCAGAGAAGGAGACAGAACCAGAAAAAGATCAAGAAGAAGAGGAATAAGGAGGACAAGGAAATGGCATAGGAGAAACACAGAAGACAGTATCGCTCCTTAGAGAGAAGAGGAAAAAGTATGATAAGAGGAAACCAGTACATCGGCAGAGGAAGAGGAAAGCATTCAAGGAAGTGGCCACCCAGGCCTTGACAGAAGATGAATTAGAAAAGATAGGCGATCAGGTAAAGGAAGTGACAGATGAAGCATTTCAGCGCGCAGTGTAGAAACAAGAAGAGATAGAAACATATGTGTAGTACTAGTATTAGAYAGCTTCATTGTGTAGGCTTTTGGAAGGAGCCAAGATAACATCAAAGAAAAGGACATAGGAAGAGTACAACAAAGAGTACATAAGCAAGAATGGTGATCTCTCACCCATCAGAAGCATCAAGAGAACGCAAAGTAATGGAGTTATYAGCAAGAGCATTAGAATTCCCTTCGATAGAGATGCAGGAGCAAGAACAAGCATTAAGTCATTTTGAGACATGGAAAAAGGCCTGAAGTGGCTCAGGATGAGCCACAGGTGAGTGTTGGGGGTCTGTTGAAGCAGAGCATTTTGGGACCAGTTTTGGGAACGGTGCAGAAGCAAACTATGCGACAAGTTGGCTAAGGAGCAACGCGCACAGAAGAAAGGAAGGCAATTAGTGCATTTTCAGGGGTTAGCACGCGCGAAAAGAGGAAGTTAGTTAGGTATTTTGGTCCATTTTGTAATGGGCTGACCCCTAATGTCAATGTATCAGTATGTATGGGTTTTGTGTAGAAAGTAAGTTCGAAAGAGAGAGTTCGAGTTCGAGTTGAATTTTTTGGGGAGAGCATGTTATGGATGAGTAAGTTATGAGCTAAGTGTGCACTGTATGCGCGAATGGTAAGGGCATGTTGGGTTATAACTGAGATATCTTGTATGAGAGTAGTGCACACATTTTGTAGGAAATGATGCCGAATAATAATATAAGAAGCTTGTCGTTGTGGATATAGCCCAGTTTGGGATGAACCACGTTAATTATGGTGTCTTTGTGTTTTGTTGAGATTTGTTTGTTTGCTATTATGGTTATTGCGTGCACTAAATGAATGAATGATTAGTATGAATAAGTTATATGATGGTTTTGTGCACATGATAAATGGTATAATGAATGAATGTTAAGTAGACTGGTAAGAATGAATTCCTCCCTTCCCCTCATGACCGCGGAACCATGGTTCCTGCAGTCCCCATAGGTACATCAGGTGAGACATCACCTGCTTGCGGGTGATGCTGAAAGGGCTTATATCTTTAGGGTTTTGTTGGTGATTTAAGTTGAACCCTGAGTCTGCCCACTACACGCCAACAACACATAATCAAGAGATCATGGAAAAATTTTAACCTTGGGAGTCTGATGCAGGAGAAATTTTCCTCCAAAATCTACCTTGTTGAACAAACCTAGGGAGTCTTTGAGTTTACCAAAGGATTTGGTTTCCTAACTTGTTATTATTGTAATTTCCTATATTTTATTGAAATTCTAGAAGGAATGCATATGATAGGGTTTGTTTAATTGAGTTTGTGTTAAATGTATGTGAATCTGCCTATGATAGTAGATCTCGTGAGTTGTGAGGTCTAAAAGATATCCTAGAGTGATCTCTTGAGGATATTATGGATCTGAGAGATCCTTGAAAACTTTGTGGAGTCTAAGTAGGATCTAAAATGAATTCAGGTTCTAGCCCTGTGTTGTATATTTTGTAAGCCTTCAAGAATTAAGAGATTAATTAATAAGTATGTGTAGAGACAAAGTGAGAAAGAGGTATAGTGTGAGTAGAAGGCCAATTGTGGCCAAAAGGCCGAATAGAGGCCAATTAAATGTAAATCAAACCAAGGAAAGGTGAGAAAGGCCTTGTGTAAATTGTGTACAAATTCATCAATAGAATCTTCGTGTGTTTATTTGGCACCTATGTGTATCATTCAATGATATATTGAGTTAGCATTTGTGTGAGTTTCAAGAGTTGTTGTGTGCAGGAAAGAGCTAAGTGTTGTTACAAGTTTGGTGTGCAACAGAACCTACAGTATACGTTGACCGTTGATCATTGGAAGGATCAACGATCCAAATCACACCAAACTATACTGTGAAGGATGGATAACTTATAATCGTCAGATCACATCCCAATTAAATCGTCGATATATGTTCCAGAGCCGATCGACAGCGACAGTTGTATCCGAAGCAAGAAGGACTCTATAAAAGTCCTGATATCTTGTGGTGAGAATAAGATCTAGCCATCCTTTCCAGAGCCAGATCAACGGACGACAGTGCATCAGGAGTTAGAAGACACAAGGAAGTTAAGGGAGAATCGTGACCATTCAATTGAGATCCAGATCGACGGTTCTCATTATGGTGGACCGCGGGCAGTGGAGGTTTTAAAGTATTGGAGAGCCTAAAATTTCCGAGGCCCTAACGACAACAAATGTCACGCTGACATAAGGAACTCCACAAAGGAAGCGACACATGGAGACCAGGTCTCATGATACATGGTTTCCATGGAAAACCTTTGAATGCAGATTCACTGCTCAAATTAGATCTCAAGTGCAGATCAATAGCCTATATCATCACGGGCATCGTCCCTCGATGACTTCTACCTTTACAATAGTGTTAAGGATTGGACGACGGAGATTAGATATTTCGAACAGAAGATCGACGACCCTCATCATTTCGTATCTCAGCCATCGAGAGTTTTTGGTTGATAAGAAGTCTTGTAAGTCTTGATGTCCCGATGATGAGATACGTAATGTTGAAGTAAAGGTGTCCACTCAGGAGACGACACGTAGAAGCAAGGTTCCAAACTGGTCAGAGTTTTGTGGTGGCCCACGGCATGAGTTGAACTATAACTAAAGGAGAATCAACGGTCCAGACTGGATCCGCAATCCAGATCAACGATGATCCATTGTTGAACGATATCGCAAAGGAAGAGATCATGATCGTTGATCACCAGAGGGATCAATGGTCTAGGTCATTGCCGATCACGGCCTTCGAGAGTTTTGAGTTGTTGAAAACGGCGTGAAGTCCCAATGTCATGGGACCGCTATACGTGGCATTCATCCATTGAAGAACATAGATCAACGACCATCAGAACGAGTGGTGTAGAGGAACTAGAATATCCATTTTTGATCATCAGAACGGATCAACGGTGAACTGAAGATCCAACCGTCGATTGGAACATGAGATATATGGTGGACATTCAATGCATATCAACAAAGTTCTCGGGGCTTAGACTGAGGTCACAAGCCTTGGTCCTATAAAGATAAAGGAGCATAGTGTCAGGGGCTTAGAGGGCAATAAAGGAGATGATTAGACCGTGGTTTTATCCCATGGTCTCGTGTCAAAATAGGGATTGGTGGATCAACAGAGCATTCCAGACTCTATAAGAGAGGGAATTGGGCTCGTATAAAGAATTGAGAGCAGTTTGAGTTTGAAGTTGCAACAAAGTTACTTATAACTCAGTACCTATGGGAAACTAACCTGGTGGGTCACTATCATGGTGTCCTTGACAAGGGTAGTTACTACTACAGCCAACCTTGTAACTTTATCTCTCAGAGTCTCCAATAGTCTAATCAGTCTGCAAAATCCCACAGGAAAAATCTTTAGGGATTACTCAAGTATCCAATTTACGGGAAGTCACTACATGCATGCCAATCAAATGTGAACATAGCAAAAGTCTTTATGTGCTAGCCAAAATTATCACAAAAACAAAAATCGATAGGGCCTAAAATCGGAATGCTTGACTAGGCATTAGAAACTAAAACAAACAAACAAGGACTACTTCTCAAAACGAAGTTGTTCAGATTGGCAAGCATGCTATAAGAAAACTTAAATGCATTAAATTGAAATGAGTTCGGGCTAAATTTTATAAAAGTGTGCATACCCATTTTTCCTCTTGACATATATATATATATATGCACTTACTGCAAATAGAACTGCTAAGCTAAATGGTTTAGAGTTCGATTTATGAGTTGGGTAAATTTAACCCATAAACACATTCATACTACACTCTACAAGCTCTTATTTACACAACGCTACTAGTGTGCTAGCAAAGGGGAAAGGAGTGAAATGCACTTATTACAGAACTAAGAGAGAAAGTGTTTGTGAAATGGAAAATAGAAGTATGGTGATCACATTCCAAATGCATTTTAAAACAAAGAGGGTTAAGGTACCGTGATCAGAAAGAGTGCAAAGAAGATAGATAAACCCTTGAGATGATATGGGTTTTCTGCAAAAGATCCAAATACTTATGATTAAGCCAGATATGGACGGTGCATGAGTCGACCAAAGGCTTGTTCAGAGATTCTAATAGAGCTTAAAAAAACAGATGTTTGTTAGAGGCCGCCATTGTTTCACACAAAATTCAGATAAAAGGCATATCACTTCTTGTGTAAGAAGAGTCATGTGTAGGGCATAGTAGCATACAACTATCGACTTAAATGCAATGGAGTAGGATCGACCAGGATAGGGAAGAGGAAACACACACTTAAGCAAAAACTGAAAATCCCGGGCCTACAGGCATCCTGTGCTACTGCAAACCAGAATAACAAAAGAGAGACTACACCAAATGATGAAGAGAGTGCTTACTCATGTTATGAATCCATTATTTATGTGGAATCCACGTCGTGCTCCACCAAGTAAGCTCGAGATTCAATTGAACAGGGGACTTGTATCCTAATCCATTAACTCGGCCACAACAATTATTTGCCACTACCATGGGGATGGAGGAGAGGATGGGTATGCGCAGAAGAAGTCACCCAAAACAGGGCTTTAATGGGCGCGAGCAAGTGAATGCCATAGGCGCCAAGGGCCCGAAACAAGTTATGAACAACACAGGCGCCAAGGGCCCGAAACAAGTTATGAACAACACAGGCGCCAAGGGTAGAGCAAGCGAATGCCAGAGAGTCTGAGGGTGATAAACAACGCAGGGGTAGAAGGGTTGTGTCGCAGCTTTAACCTGCATCGGTTCTTTACTCGCAAGAGTTCATGGAGAGTTTTGTCGGTAAAGCAAGCGCATGAATGTATTGTCATGGGGTATTGTGAAGGGAAAATGGTGATGGATAGAGAACGATGGGACATCAGGTAAAACGGTGATGTGGACATTACGCGTTGATCATACACTAAAACATCTTAATATTCAAATTCTCTTTTACCAAGAAAAAGACACATTATTGCAAAATTGGATTTAGGTGGATTTTCACTATAAATATGTTCATCGATCTATCGACGAAAGTTCGTCGATAATTCAATGTACACGAACTTTCGTCGATATATCAATGAAATTTCATCTATAAATCGACTAACATTTGTCACAAGAGAAAAAAATCTCGTCGATATATGGACTCCCTCTCATCAGAAAATCGTCGGTGGAAGAACTGTGTCAGAAGTACGATGAACATTGGGGAGCCCCAAAAACATGATTGAAATTGTAGTGATTTGTGATGGTACGATTAATTTAACCCATATCATCGTAATATTTTGTCATATTTTGACCCCATATGTATTAGTGTCTCTATTGTATTGTGTATCTTCTGTGTTTTATTTCTGTATCTATTTTTTATTTTATTGTTCTGCAATCTTCTTCTTCTAACATCTCCATCTTTCATCTTCAGTGTGTACAGCTTCTTCCGTGCAAACAGTTTATTTACCAGGGAATTTGACAGGTACAAAACCCCTAACGTATCCCATAATGTCTTGATTGTAGCTTCCCCTGGCACATTTAGTAACACTGAATCTGAGAGACACAATCAAATTGTGCTCTTTGCCTTCCAATCCAACTTTTTCCAATCTTTTGTTGACATTCTTGTTGGTGCAATATCTGGATCCACAACGATCCACTGATATTTGTCCACCAACAAATCTTCCATCTTGAGCTTCCACAACTCAAAATTTTGCCCACTAGATTTCTTGATCTCTGTTTTCAAACTACTCGTCGTTTCTTTTCACCTGAAGAATCGATACCACAGATATCTCATTGTAACAAGATTTATCACATACCCAAGCCAAACCCTTAGCCAAAAAGGCATCCCCCTGAAGCTAATAATAGCTCTAATACCAAATGTAGATTTTAAACTTGTACGATTAATTACTGCAAACATATTCTTAATAAAAATAGAAAAGATACAATGGCACACACACACACACACACACACACACATTACACAAAGATTTTTACCTTAGAAACCCAAACTAGGGAAACTAACAACCTGTTTAAATATGCACCTCTAATCTTTTGTATTCATCATCTTCTTCATTGTTTACAATACAATATACATATAGAACATTATATAAGCGATCAAACAGAGCTCTGCTTCTAGGGTTTGGATGATATCAGCTCGATAGGGTTTTGGATTATCAATGTAACCCTACACATACTCTGCTCTTTCTACTCACAATTGATTTGAGGTTTCAACAATGGAAAAGTTCGAGGGGGCGATATCCCCCTNAGAACATTATATAAGCGATCAAACGGAGCTCTGCTTCTAGGGTTTGGATGATATCAGCTCGATAGGGTTTTGGATTATCAATGTAACCCTACACATACTCTGCTCTTTCTACTCACAATTGATTTGAGGTTTCAACAATGGAAAAGTTCGAGGGGGCGATATCCCCCTCCTATTGCAACAAAATAATAAATTATTCTTTAGGAGCTTGGGGGTCATGGTCGACCTTTGAGTCGATGTCGCATTTGAGATACCAACAGTATCATGAGGAGCTCAACAGGGGAAATCCATGGATGTTGAGGTGGAGTCCTCTTATTTAGAGGTGAATCACGTATGAGAGTCAGGAAAGTTCATCCCTCAAGTCATCGCCTTACCGAAATATGTGTTTAGCTCCACAAGAGTTGCAGAGCAAATGGAATACATGAAGGAGCATGCATTGATCAAAAAATTCTTAGGGTTATGGCCCTCAGAGAAGGATCTAACTAAATGGATTAAGAACTAGTGGAACCCCAGGGGACACTATGACTTGCAGCTCATCTCAAAGGGTTTTTTCATGGCCATGTTTGACAATCTGGTGGACAAGGACAGAATCTTCAAGGGAGGTTTGCATTTCTTCAACTCAACGGGTTTGTATCTTTGATACTGGATAGAGCGCTTCAGCCCCGAGATAGAGGATTTCTCATATGCCCCAATTTGGATTCGTCTTTACTCTCTACCAAAAGAATTCTTGCTCGGTGAAATTATTATTGGAATGGGCAATACCCTAGGCCTCTATGTAAAATTCGTTGAAGCCACCTAACAAAGATGGTACACCTCCTATGCTTGGATCTGTGTATACATGAATATTTCCAAGCCTCTACCCAGTTCAATAACCCTGGAATTATGAGATCAGGAATGGGCCCAAACCATTGATTATGAGCACATTCCTTTTAAATGTTGAAAGTTTCAYGAGCATGGCCATCTGTTCAAGAATCGTTCCCTTAATACCTCCCCGAAKAACCATCCAWGTTCCCTAAAGAAATCCAAAGACAATTTCACACATGTCCTTGATAAACAAAGAACTACCCAGAAGAAATCTGCTCCAGGTCCTTCAAAACCGTCGATGACCAATAACTASCAAATCCCTCGTACTGAAGACCAGTTCACGGAGAATGGAGGGGACATAGAAATTTTGTTGGATGAMAAGGAATTAGAGGACATTGATTTGGACAAGCATGAGGAGGCATGCCATGAGCAAGAACTACAAACCATTCCTCTAGAGCAATGGTGCAAAGAGCGTAAAGTGTACTTGAATTCTACCGCAGAAGCAACCTCTGGGTTAGGAGGAAACTTAGGGATCCACCAAGATCCAAGGAAGGAGATTAGAAAATCACCAAAGGAAAGTAAAAGAAGGGGAAGAAAATCCACGCAATAGTTCATTCGTGAGGTGGGTTCTTTCATGATTAATTCTGGTCATATTCAAAAGCTCACAAATGGATTCTTTCTCTTCCCCGCCCTCCATATTCCTCATGAAGATTATCTCATGGAATGATAGAGGCTTGAATGGAAGAACCAAGCATAGGGTTCTCCAAAATAGCATAATGGTTGAAAATATGGATATTTTTCTCCTTGAGGAGACGAAATGCACACAAGAAATAGTCGAGGGAATTCTTTCCAGGTGTTGATGGCAGGGTCAATTCATGTACAATGAGTCCATAGGAGCAGCAGGAAGGATTGCAATCCTCTGAAATCTAGCTACGATAATTTTGGACAATTTTATATCTACAAGGTGGACTATCACAACAAATTATAGGGCCATTAGATCGAACAAGGAAGGTGTGATTACCAATGCCTATGGCATGCAGCAAGCGCCAGAGAAGGAAGCTTCCTCAACAGCCCCAGGGAATTAAATGAGATTATAGGGAACATATGTTTAATTCTCAGGGGTGAATTTAATCTAATCCTCTCCCTTGATGAGAAGTGAGGTGGAATCAAATGGTCGGATAATGATAGTAAAGGCTTTGAATAGATTATCAATGATCTACACTTGGTGGATTTGCACACCTTCAATGGAACTTATACATGGTCAAACCGTCACTCTAGATCCCATCTAGTGGCTTGAAAACTTAACAGTTTCCTCCTATCTGAACCCCTAATGCTGGAGGATCCCATTCTAGAAGCAAGCATCCTCCCTTGCTCAGGATCAGACCACTGGTTGATTTAACTCTAGATGGATGTCTCAAGATCCTCGCATAACAAACCATTCGAGTTCGAAAAAATATGGATTTGTATCCCAAATTTCCAGGACAATTCTCCCAAAAGGTGGAATGAATTGGAATTAATTCATCGTATGCTGATATTCAAATTTCAGCAGAAGCTAAAAAAACGTCAAAGAGAAAATCAAAGTTTGGAAAAAAAAAAACGTTTTTGGTAATATATTCCAGGCCAAACAAATAGTGGAGCATCGGATGGAAGATATCCAAAGATAGTTGATAATCCAAGGTAGATCGGAAAGTCTTCAAGAGGATGAGCAGAGCATAAAGCAATAGCTTGAAGAAAGGTATGCATGGGAGGAAATTCTCTAGCGCCAAAAATCAAGAGTTCAATGATTGAAGGAAGGGGAATAAAATTCAAAAAAAAATCATAAATCCATGATCCAAAGGTAGCATACAAACATAATTACAAGGTTGGAAAATGATCAAGGGCACAATATAACGGATCATGTTGGTATGGAGCAGTAACTAGTTAATTACTACAAGGATCTTCTATATGAACCATGCTAGGATAGATCTGCAACAATCATCAAGATAACACAACACATCCCATTCTTGATTTCAACATAACAAAACGAAGCTTTGATCAGACCAATTTCCATCGAGGAAGTGGACCAGTAAATCAAAGACATGCAAACAGGGAAATCCCCAGGTCTAGACAACTTTACAATAGACTTCTTTCACCGTTGTTGGAGAATGATTCATGAAGAAGTCTAGCATCTGGTTGAATATTCACACCTCTCTCATGTGGTCCTTCCTACCCTCAATTCAAATTCCCTCACTCTTATCCCCAAGGAGGAGGGCACCACTCTTACCAAGCAGTTTAGGCCAATTGCTTTATGCAATGTCATCTACAAGCTTATAAATAAGGTAATGGCCAACCGCCTTAAACCAATTCTTCATTTTATTATATCAAAAGAGAAATCAGGTTATGTTGAAGGTCACAGAATTTTGGATAGCATTATCTTAGCACACGAATTCATCCATTCCCTTAAATCCTCCTGCTCCCATGGAATGATCATTAAACTAGATATATCTAAAGCCTTTGACAAACTTACCTAGCAGTATATGCGCTCTTTTCTTGGAGTCTTTGGCTTTATCAACGACTAGATAGAATGGGTACTCAACCTTACCTCCAGTACTTTTTTGTCCATCCTTGTGAATGGCACCCCCTCGCATAATTTCACTCCAACTAGAGGCATCGGACAAGGATATCCTCTCTCCCCCTTCCTTTTTTTCATCATGGCAGAAGGATTGGGCCGCTATCTAAAAGCCTTTATTGATGATGGCTCTCTCCATGGTTTACCTTTACATGGAATCCATCCAGTAGCTTTTCATAGCCAGCTTGTAGATGACACTATGTTGATGGGTTCCCCTACTACTAGAGAAGCCCAAAAAATCAGTAGCATCCTAAAATACTTTAGTGAAGCCTCGGGAAATACAATCAACACTGAGAAATCATAGATCTTCTTCTTCAATACCCCCCTTCCCATCCAAAATCATATCACTTGTCTCCTAGGTTTTTCCAAGGGCTCCCTTCCATCCAAATACCTGGGTGCTCCTCTCATTGACAATAGTCTTCACAATAAATCTTGGGAATCACTCATCACATCCCTGAACAAAAGACTCAATTCTTGGACCTTTCAATCCCTCAACTTGGCAGGACGTGTGGTGCTTATCAAATCGATACTTCCGACAATTCCTATTTACTTGTTTTCAGCCTTAGCAGCCCCCAAATTTGTCCTAAAACTATTTGTAATATTGAAAGGAACTTATTATGGCATGAGCATGATGAAACTAAGAAATGAGCCCTTGTAGAATGGGACCAAATTTGCAAACCAAAGCTCACTAGTGGCCTTGGCTTACGAGATCCTCTAAAATTCAATGAAATAATGGGAGCCAAAACTTGGTGAAGATGGCTAAAACACCCTGAGGATCTATGGGCTTGATTATGGCGTTGAAAATATAAACCGAACATCGAGGAAGCCAATCTCATAAAATGGAATGACTAAATCAAGGGATCCTCAATTTGGAACGCAACATGGCAGAATCAAAGTCTGATCCAAGAGCATGCATTTTGGGAACTCCGAAGTGGCCAAAATGCTCTCTTTTGGTATGATTCTTAAATTTGGCGAGAATGGAAGAGCAATTATGAGGACCTTCACCTTCCTACAGACTATGACTTGCACCCTTAGAAAGATGAGATGGCTCGACGAAAGGTTCGCATCCAACATGGACCTGATATTATCAAATGGGGTCAAACCCTGAAAGGCGTGTTATCTGTCAAAGAAGCATATGCTCTTAAATCAAATTTTCAACTATGGCGCATCATTTGGAAGACAAACCTGTGGAAAAAAGTCAACATCTTCCTCTGGATGCTAACTCACAACCGAACTCTCACTTGGGACAACCTGAGAAATATAGTCTTTATAGGCCCCTTGATTTTTCCTCTTTTCTCCCAGGAAGAAGAATCCGCTAACCATTTATTCAATCACTGCTCCTATAGTTCGAAGATATGGGATCAAGTGGCTCAATCCATGAGAAAACCTGATAGAA
>SNQJ01S0062903.1:87458-104254 GCA_010110895.2 Picea sitchensis
GGAAATATTATATACTAAGTAAATAGACACCCAGAATGAGAAGTCGACCCATGCAATTTGTCAGTTTTAGTATAAATATAGGAGGCCAATCTTCATTCTGGCAGGCATTCTCAGAACTGCAGAAGCAACACTTGTGTGCACTGCAATTGGTCAGTTTGTGCGCAAGTTTGGAGGAGAGTTGTCGTTGCAGTTGCTGCAGATAGAAGATTTTGGTTTTGGCTTGGACTCTCTCTTGGTTATGGTTTGGACTCTCTGATCAGCTCTTGTTACTCTTGTTTGGTGCACTATCCTTGGAGAGAGGTGTGCTATCTTGTTTGGCTATCTAGCCTAGGGTTTGCTTCCAGAATGATTCTCTGTCAAGGTTAAGGTGCTTGAGGGTGGCTTCGGCCTATGGTTGGGTGACAATAGTGATATTGTCTATGGTTAAACGAACACATCCATCATATTCTAACAACAAGATCCAATATGATAACCCCGAGACTTTGAAGGAAGCCATAAGGAGAGAAAAAACATCTTTATGAGCAAAGCAAAGAAAGGTCAGTCTTCTAAAAAGCTTCAAATGACAAGATGAAAGGTAAAAAGGATCAAAGGTAGAAAGGTTTTAAGCCACCATTTTTCAAGAGCAAGGTCTAAGAAGATCAACAAGGTCAATCAACCCAAAATGAGCACAAGACTGTAGATTCATTTGGGAAAAGGCCAAGGCATCAACCTATACAATGTTGGGGATGTGTGGAAAATCACTTATATAGGGGCTACTCTCACAAAGGTGAAAGAATGAGGACTGTCCACAACATTCAAAATGACAAACAATTGAAGACATGGGAACAAACATGCCAAGGATTTATGAAGCTTTGGACAACAAGCAAGAACAATATCAATCCCCCATGATTGAAGTGGAAGGTACGATTGATAACCAGTCCATAGAAATTTTAATTGATTTTGGAGATAGCTATAGTTATATAAACTCTAACATTGTTGAAATATTTCGCTTATAAAGGAGTAAGCATAATAAATCTTGGTTAGTTGAGATAGTTAAATATGGTCCAATAGACATGAATGGACTCATCACAAAGGTAGACGTGAACATCATACCATTGGGTTCATATGATTGTCTAATTGGCATGGATTGGTTGGAAAAACACCATGTTGTCCTAGAATGTTACAACAAGACAATCACATGTCTTGATGAAGAAGGGAAGCAAGGCTAGGTTCAAGACATTCCAAGAGTTGTTGTTGTTGTTAGAAAAATTTCAGCTATGTAGTTGAAAAATAGTTTGAGGAAGGGATGTCAGATTTTGCATCCCATATGGGAGAGGTAATCAAAATTTAAGTGGAAAGTATTGAATACCATCTAATCTTGAGGGATTTTGAAGATGTTTAGGGGGAAATCCCAGGATTTCCACCAAAGAGAGACATTGATTTCTCTATTTGTTTGGTGTCAGGAGATGTCATAGTGTCCAAGACACCATACAAAATGGGCACACCATAATTGAAGGAGTTGCAAATGCAACCTGAAGTATTGTTAAAGAAGGAGCATATACACATTAAAGAAGTGTGTCACCTTGGGGTGCCTTAGTTCTTTTTTTGAAGAAATATGGAACCTTGATGATGTGTATTGATTTCAGACAACTAAATAAGGTCACCATAATGAACAAATATCTTTTGCCAATGATCAATGACTTATTTGATCAATTGAAATGAGCGAGATTTTTTCCAAAATTGACTTAAGATTAGGTTATCATCAAGAGAGGATATTTAAGGAAGAAGACATCAACAAAACAACATTCAGAACACGATACAAACGTTATGAATTCACGGTAGTACCATTTGGACTATCAAATGCCCTAATTGTTTTTATTTGCCTGATGAACGAAGTGTTCGGGGAATACCTGAATACATTTGTAATTGTGTTCCTGGATTATATGCTAATTTACTCAAAGACAGAGGAGGAACATGAGAAACATTCAAGAATGGTGTTGCAAGTTTTAAGAGAGCATAAATTGTATTATAAGCTAAGTAAGTGCATCTTTTATCAAAAGAAGAATCACTACTTGCGGTATATAATTTCCGCATAATGGATAACGATTGATCTCGAGAAGATAGAGGCCATTAGAGGATGTCTAGCGCCAAGAAATGTGACATATGCAAGATCATTCATGGGCCTTGCTAGTTATTACCAAAGATTCATAAAAGGATTCTCAAATATTGCAAGCCCAATCACTTCTTTGCAAAAGAAGGGAGTGAAATTTGAATGGACTCCCAAGTGTGAAGAGAGCTTTCAGCAACTAAAATACATCTTGGCAAGTGCAACAATATTAAAGATTACATATCCAGATGAAGGTTTCATTGTGTCCACTGATGCGTGCAAGGAAGGGCTCAATGGATTCGTCACACAAAAGGATCACGTGGTATGCTACGAGTCTCGAAGATTAAAACAACATGAGAGAAATTATGCTACACATGACCTAAAATTAGGAGTCATTATTCATGCATTAAAAATGTGGAGACGTTATCTCATGGGGAGGAAATTTTAGCTAAAGACAAACCACTATGGTCTGAAGCATTTGTTTGGATAGCCCATAATAAATTCCAAACAAACAAAATGGCTGGAATTCCTTAGTGAATATGAATTTGAGATTAAGTACATCAAAGAAAAATAGAATCAAGTGGTTGATGCACTAAGTAGGAGAGCTCATGAAATGCATATTGCAACCATTAACATGTACATGACTAATCTGAAAGATAAAATTATTGCAACAACAAATTCAAATCAACACTATTTTGCAATAAAAGAAACATTACAGCTAGAAAATTTACAACAAAAATTTGAATATTATGAGTTGCAAGAGGATGGAATACTCATGTATATAGGAAATATATGTGTCAAATACTAGTGACCTGAAAATACAATGTTGAGGGAAATGCACAATGTGTCGTACGCTGGGCACCCAGGATATCAGAAGTCAATTGCAGTTGTAAGAAGCCAATATTTTTGGCCTGAAATGAAGAAAGAAGAGGCTAATACATAGTCAGATGTCTAGAGTGCTAGAAGGTGAAGACTAAACATAGACATCCAACAAGGTTGTTATAACCATTGCTCATTCCAGAATGGAAGTGGAAAATAGTCACAATGTTTATTACTAATCTTCCCAGAATAGTGAAGTAGTATGATTGCATCATGGCAGTGGTTGATAGATTAATTAAGACAACACATTATATTCCAGTGAAGACTACACACAAGGAAACAAATATTACAAAAATCTACATGAAGGAAGTTGCCAAACTACATGGGGTGACCAAGGCAATAGTTTCAGAGAGAGACCCAAAGATTACATCCAATTTTCGGAAGGCTTTTTTCAAAGGCTTTGGGACAAATTTAAATCTTAGTACGACATATCACCCAGATTCAGATGAGAAAACAAAGAGGACTAACATAATAATTGAGAACATGCTTAAAATGTATGTGATGGGCTAGTCATCAAATTGGGAAGATAATAATAATAATAATAATGGGTATCAAGTCTCATTAAAAATGACTCCATTTGAAGCATGGTATGGAAGGAAGTGTAATACACTAGAGATTCGGGATAATCCAGTAGACCGAGCTGTTGTTGGGAAAAAATTGTTGAAGGAAATGGAATAGCATATGACAAAGATCAAACAAAATTTAAAAGATGCCCAAAATAGACAGAAAATTTATGCATACAAGAATAAAGCTTTCAGAGATTTTAGAGTGGGAGAACATGTTTTTTTTAAAGTGAAGGAAAAAAGAAGTTCACTAAGATTATGAAGCTGGCCAAAGAATGCATAATGTTTTTCATGTGTCATTATTAAAGAATTTTGTGCTTTACCCTAACCACATAATTTGTTGGACTGTGATCTAGGTGGAACACGAAGGAGATTTCTGAGTGGAACCAATATGCATCATAGACGAGAAATTCAAAGAACTCATAAACAAATCCATAGGGCTAGTAAAGGTTCAATGGAACTGCTATGGTCCTGAATATGCTACATGGGAGCATGAAGAAAACATGCGAGAATAATATCTGCAATTTTTTGACAATTTTGAAAAATATAGAATATAAGAATGCAAGATTCCATTTTGAGTAACTAAAGTTACAGAACCACATCTCAGAGTTCTAGCCAACCTACATTCGGGGCCTTGATAAAAGAATGGTACAACCCGATGGACTAAGAGCAGTGAAGGGGATACATTCCTTGGGTTAGCAAATTGAGAGGTATATGAGATTTTGGTTGGAATTATAGCTAGAGTTGTGAAATTGCATAATTTTATTTCTTTAAGCATTGTGATGTAAATTTGTATATGTATATTGGAATAATGTGCACCGAGGATAGCACACAATTGTAGGGGAGGGGGAACGTAATGCCCCCACTATAAGCTCCATTTTAATTAATGTTTAATGTTGATAAAATGTGTGGCCATGACCAAGCGATGTATATGTGAATTGTATTTCTGAATTTTAATAATAAAATGTGATGCGAGTTGTTGGGGGACATGGATAGAGATGGGGGTTAATTAATCCATAAGAGAGGAGAGGGTCTAATAAAATGTCTAAGAGAGGGGTCCAGAGGGGATTTACCCATGTCTATTAATTCAACCCAAAGCGAATCATTAAATGCATATAATAGGGTGGGTGTGAAAAGTCACATCCCATAGTTATTGTGGGTTGAGTACAATCAGCTTGGGAAAGTGTGTAAGTCAAGCAAGCAAGAAAATAGATGAATTTTTGTGGGCAATTATAGTAATTCTAGACAATGAAGTTTTTGCATGAACAACAAACAAAGAGAAGAAAATAAGAGATTGGAGCTGGAGCAACCATGAAAGATGAATTATAGAACATATTTGGAGCAGGAGATTGAAGAGCCAAGTTTTCAGTTCTGAAGAGTGAACTCTTGTGTGAGTTGCACTATAACAACATGTGATTGTTGTTATTTTCCTGGTAGTTTTCCTAGCAGTAAGTTCCCTTGAGTTTCCAAGTAGCGAGATTCCTATTTACCTTTGCTAGAGAGACCCCAGTAAGCAAATGGAATGCCCGATGGACTGAGAGCAGTGAAGGGGTACATTACTTAGGTTGGGAAGGTCAAGAGGAAGAGAGATGGTGAAAAATCAGGATAGTTGTAGGAGAATACCAATGGATTGTGTGTTTTTCTGAGTTGTGAGTGGGTAGTAAGAGACTACCCTCTTTTGTAGATTGCTAGCCCCATCTCGAGAGTGACTTGCTCTTGAAATATAAAACAAGAAAATAATTTTATAATATTTTTCTCTAAAAATGTAACATTAATATTAATAATCTAATAAATTTTGAAATAAACTAATTAAATATTTTTTTACATTTTTATTAAATAAACATTTATAAATATTAAATGATTTAATTGAATTATAATATATCTCTTTCAAAAACATAATATCCAAAACCTCATTTCAACACAAAACATTCAAAAACATAATATCCAAAACCTAATTTGAAATCAAATCATTTAAATGTTTACTCAAATCATTTAAAATGTTTCATAATATCCAAAACCTAATTTGAACTTAAATAATTTAAATGTTTACTTAAATCATTTAAATGAATCATTTAAATGTTTACTCAATTATCATAGTAAGAAAAGTTATCTTAAGAATATTGTGAAGGCATAGGATTAAAACCCTAAGATAATGATCCAACTTGTAATTACATTTTTAATAATCAAGAATTATGTGGAACCATAAAATCACCTTAAAATAATGCTCCAACCTGTAATTACATTTATAATAACCAAATTGCTCTCCAAATATAATAACTACAACAGACAAGTTATCTTAAGATTAAGAATATTGTGGAGGCATGAGATTAAAACCTTAAAATAATGATCCAACTTGT
Source organism: Picea sitchensis (assembly GCA_010110895.2). Classification (NCBI taxonomy): domain Eukaryota; kingdom Viridiplantae; phylum Streptophyta; class Pinopsida; order Pinales; family Pinaceae; genus Picea; species Picea sitchensis. The sequence goes on from SNQJ01S0062903.1 coordinate 93,344, forward strand.
AAATAATTACATTATAATAACCAAGAATTATGTGGAACCATGAAATCATGAAATCACCTTATAATGGTCGAACCTATAATTACATTTATAATAACAAAATTGCTCTCCAAATATAATAACTACAAAATTACATTTTATTAAATCCAATCAACAAATATAATAACAATAAAATTACATTTTATTAAATCCAAATCCAATCAATCTTACTAAACTACATTTATAATAAACATATTACTCTCYAAATATAATAACTAAAAAATTACATTTTATTAAATCCAATCATCCTTACATATGATAAACTAAACTAAATCAAAATAATAAACTAAACTAAATCCAAATCCAATCAACCTTACTAAACTACATTTATAATAACCAAATTACTCTCCAAATATAATAACTAAAAAATTACATTTTATTAAATCCAATCATCCTCACAAAATTACATTTTATTAAATCCAATCATCCTTACATGTGATAAACTAAACTAAATCCAAATCCAATCAACCTTACTAAACTACATTTATAATAACCAAATTACTCTCCAAATATAATAACTAAAAAATTACATTTTATTAAATCCAATCATCCTTACATTTTACATGTGATAAACTAAACTAATAAACTAAACTAAATCAATAAACTAAACTAAATCAAAGTAATCAACTAAACTAAATCAAATGAAAAAAAAAATTATGATATATTTAAATAATATTGAAAAAGAATTTATTTAAAAAATTTAATAATAAATACAATATCAATTACTACAAAATTACATTTTATTAAATCGAATCAACCTTACAATATAAACTTATCAAATGAAATGAAAATAAAAATATATGACATTTATACAATATTCCAAAAGAATTTATTTAAAAAAATTAATAATAAATATATTATCAATAATAATTATGTAACAAATATATATTATTCTTCAAATATATACATTATCAATAATTATGTGCGAATAACTATTTAGAAAACTTAGATTATATAAGAAATATGGGCGAGGACTAAACAGCATTCTGTGAAATTAACAAAATTAACTTGCTTCCAGCCTGCACAGTAATGAAGATGCCATTTACATTATTTCCAAATTGAGCATCATAATGTAGTGTAGATGCTCATATATAACTCTACAATTTAATGATTATCATAATAGATAGTCACATCGAGGAAGATTTAGAATGGCCGAATATTTTTCGAAATGCAAAATACAGAGATGCAAAATTGGGCTGAAACCAATGGATGTCGAGCCCTGTTCTTTTGACATTGGGCTGACATAAGGTTACCGACTCGTAATCCCTGCAGAAGCACCGTGCATTGATAAGACCGCAATTCAAGTAATTATATTAAGATCAATAGTGACCTCTTTACATTTCCCAAAGACGCCGTGTAAACATGGGTACCTAATAAGCAGGGAGTTACATCTGAGCCCTGTGATTTGCCAGCTCAAAATTAAAATCAAAGCAACTATTTAATCATGTTTTCTTTAGAGCACACACACAGAACAAGTCCCTGACATATGAACAGTCCCAATATTGTTTTTGCATTGTCTAATCCTATTTCTTATGAAATAACATTCTCACTTTGTACATCTTCCCTGTATAATTATATACTGTCAAAATGTGCTCTGTTCCTTCTGAACCTGGCTGAAATCGCACGGGAAGCAGGCTCGTGTTTCTCAAAACTTAAAAAGTTGCATGCAAAGCATGATCACTTAGTTCAATGAATCAAGCTCTTCTCCAATATTGACTGATGGACCATGTATATATATACTGCTATCTGGTACAAGTGGCTTCTCTAACATTGAAGTGCCACTGAAGAACATGACTTGGGAATGCTTGGTTAGTTCGGGCAACTGGAAAAACATGTGTCCATTAGAATTTCAATGAAAACATTGTGGACATCAGCACAGATTAAAAAAAGAGAATAAAATGGCAATTTAGCAGCATATCTTAACTATACTCTATTTGACAATTTAGCCTTACAATGCTATGTTTATGCAACTAAACTTTTTCACAAACCTTCTCTCTAGCTATTTTTGTGAAGCCCAATTTGCTTGTCCATAATGAAGTAGTATCCTCAGCAGCTGGAAGTACAAGGCGATTTATTCTCAAGGAAACAAGGAGCTCCTCAAGACATAAATACAGTGACTGGAAATAGCCCTACAAGAATCAATTTTAACATTAACAGTCATGTCCCCTTTGCAATAGACCACCTTGGAGCAGATGAACTTCAAAAGACGACAAAAGAAACGTCCAAGAAAATACAAATGGTATAGACTCCTATAAATGCATGTCTTTCATTACTGTTTACATGAATAGTTTTAGATGTTTTGATATCCACCAAAGAGAGAAGAAACCAAATAAACTTTAATCCAATAAAATATGTATAAGAATGCCCATCACGATCGATAGATTTTCCACTAGTTCAAATCTCACCTGTCCTTGAAATTTACCCCTTGTAGCAACCAGAGGCAATTCTGCAATTTTTTGTCCAAAGACTCGGAAGACAGCAGCTGAAACAACTTCTGAGCTGTTCAAATAATTTATGTTTATAAGAAACCAAACTTAAAGAAATGTAGCCACTGTACATGCCAAATAACCATAGTTCCGCATCAACGAAATATAGATTGAAAAAATTGCATAAATCATCTGGCAAAACTCATTCTTGGTTCTCACTTTACAGTCAATACTGCTGAATACATCCGACCAAAGTCTTGGTCCCTCATACTTCGACTGCATTAAGATCCAGAACAGTACAATCAGAAGAATTTTGAAGTCATCCAATTTCAAGAATCATCTACACAATTCAGAAACACGTATCCAAAGATGCAAAAGGAACTGAATAAGCTACCTGTTCAGCATCAAGGGGATCAAATTTCGATCTGTGCTGGGATCTTTTATAGGCGTAAAACATTCCTTCATTCATAAGACACATGTTTAGATTAACTTTTCCTGATGAAAGTAATTATTATATCAAACTGCAAAAATATAAAGTTAGAGAAGCATACATTGAATATAGCAGCTGCTTCCGAAAGTAATGCCTTGGTAGTAGGATCTCTTGTTTCCCCGTGCAGAATTTGCCATTTTATTTCATCATGTAATATTTCTTGCTCACCATTATTTATTTTCTTCCTTATTATTTCAGATATATGAGGTGGCAAGTTTTCCGGACCATTTTCTACCCATACTTTTAGCCAATTGTGTATATCAGTACAAGCTTTAGAACAAAACCACAAGCCCTGTGGCACCTCCTGTATCATGTCAAGTGTTTTCATCATACCTCCAGATATTAATATTCAAAATGCAATATTACCTAAGGGAGAGTAAAGCCAACAATGAATGGCGAATTTACCACACATTTCCAGTATTGGGATAATTGGAAAATAGATGCAAACGTAGCTTACAAAAGAATGTCCTCTAAGAATGTTAAACTGCCTATACAGAATCAAGCTCACCTTTAATACAATACACAATTTTTCACGTAAACAGCCAACATGGAACTCATTGTTGCACTGTACATACAATACATGCAGTTAAATTTTTGGCATAAAAAATGAACAGAAGCCTTGGATGGAAAAACATCATATAATGGTCTATGCAAATTCTGATAAATACTTATCATACTTGGTCACAAAAAATGACAGTCTCATCATTAAATCCCAGTTTGTCTGGAGTGAATTTTTTACATCTGGATAAAATATTATACACATTAGTGACAATTTATGAACCTCAAAGATCCTAAAACATGCAATCATATGAAAAATTAAAACAAGATTAATGTGAGTTCTAGATCTCCTAACTATTACAGGAGAATTTCGTATAATTCAAATGTAAAAACACTTACTGACAAAGAATACATCCACCATTAATGTCCACCACTGCTTTGACCTCCCGTGTACAAAGTCTAGATGGCCTTCCCTTGGTTCCAACCCGTCCAACCTTTCTGGAAAGCATGTGCCTGTATTTGCCCGATTCTTTTCTTACTTTTTGGGAATGACCCGAACAAGAGGGGCAGAACCAATCACCACTGGGTATGCCAGGGATACCTAAGCATTCTGCCACCATCCATGCCAAGCACCAAAAGTTAATGTATATATTTCATTTAAAAGTATGTTTGGAAATGATTTCTGATATAGAAAATAATGCTGACACATACAAACATGATTAGAAAGATCATACAAAGCAGCTAAAGTGTTCTACTTTATTAATCATTGTCATTGTCAAGTTCCAATATTATTAATCTATGACAATATCTGGAGTTCTGCTGAATTGTGACAGGATGGTACAAATAATTGCTTTGAATGGGGGTAGGGCAAGATGAAAACCAAGAGGAAGAACTTAGAAGGAATCTGAAGGAATACTTTCTAGGTCCTGGAAATTCAAAATTAAATCTACAATGGATTGAGAGGCCAATACTTTAAGAAGTGGGTATGAATAGAAATATACACCTCTTTAACCCTCTAAGGTATGAAATTAGAAAAATCTTCCATTCTAGTTACGTGCTTCAGTGGAAAAGGGGATGAACAGGTAGCAGATATTGAGGAGAGTTGTAGTACAACAGTCCCGAGAGTAGTATAAAATAACAAACATAGATACATCTGAAAAGTCAGAGAAATATCATTTCATCCGAACTGTCCGTGAAAACCATGTAGTGCATACACTTTAAAGGACACGCTCCAGATTGCATAAGTACAGTTTTGCTACATCATTCAACCACTGCTTTATTGAATGTATATTTTGTTATTTATATTGATATGCTATTATAGATAAAACTAAAAATCCCCAGATGTTTTTGTCCAATTTGAATCCTAATATTTCAAAAGAATACTGGATTCACTTCACTTGGGTATAATAGCCAGATTCATTAGCAATTTGTGTAAATAACCATACTTTCCAAGTAACCTAACCAGACTAAAGTAAACACATGGTAAACAACAATGATTGGCAGAAATTGGGACATGACAATCCCTCTCTTCAAAGGAAAAATTCAGAGAAGATAAGAGATCAATTGCAGAATAAGATGCTCACCTATGTGAAAAGCTTTGGGACATCCATCACAAAGGATAAGCTCACCCCCATCTCCACAGTCCAAACAAAAATCATCATTGTCGCTTGGATCAAGCATCTTTCTCTCACCAGACCTTTCTTGGTTGGCTAGTGAAAGTGCCACCTCATGTAGTGAACGGCCATCCGAAAGATAGATGTTTTGATAACTGTTCAGCAATGGGCAATCTAGCAATAAGTTAAAACCATTGCTGGTCCAGATATTGTCTTACCTAACAGAAAATGGACAACAATCAGAACAACTTCACAGAGACACTTACGGTGCTCGTCTCTTTCCCCATCCTGCGTGTGCTTCAAACTCTGAACAGCACACCTAATCAACATAAAACATCCTAAATAGTAAAAACATAAATACCGAGCAGGTGACCTTTGGAAGGGGAATAAAAATGATCTAAAAATGCAATAATATCTTTGGCTACATACTAGTTAAAATAGCAGTCATACTTACCACTTTTCGACAACAGTTACAATATATACCCAAGTCTTGCTTATACCCATCATTAAATTTCTACAACAGATTGCAGCACAATATAGTCAATACAAAGTTTAATACTTGTTCAATGCCAGACAACTGGTTGCTTGAAACTTAAATAAAATAGCACTACTAACCTGTCCTTTACTATAGTAAGCCAAATGAGTTCCATCTTCTAAACCAGAGGGCATAAAAATTAATTTGTGTAACTTCGTCTCCCTGAACAAAGGAAAAAAAGACAACATTAGCTCTTATTCTCAGAAGCTTCTGCATTACAGTTAACAAATGGAAAAATTAAATGACTGATGCAGAAATATGTAGATTCCTGTCTTGGAACCACCCAGAACACTGCCCGTTTCCGAAAATTTCAGATTTCAAATTTATTTGACCATAAAAACAGTGACACCAAACAAAGAGGTAAGGAAAAACTGAAAAACTAGTATACAATTGTACTGTGATTTTCCAAAGCATACCTCAGTGGTTTCTCATGTCCTTTCGAGCCCAAACCCTTAGAAGGAGGCCTGCTATTCGAGCACAAACCCTTAGGAGGCCTGAAAATTTTCAGATTTCAAATTTATTTGACCATAAAAACAGTGACACCAAGAAAAGAGGAAAGGAAAAACTGAAAAATTAATATAAAATTGTACTGTGATTTTCCAAAGCATACCTCAGTAGTTTCTCAGGTGCTTTCGAGCCCAAACCCTTAGAAGGAGGCCTGCTATTCAAAGTTAATCTGTGTGCCAATATAATTACAGGTACATTTAACAGAGAAATAGAATGTAGATTAAGTGACATACCTTCCCCTTCCTCTCTTTACTTGATTAGACCCACTAGCAGGTTGTTCGCATTTAGAACTTGTTACACTGAGAATTTCAATACCAAGGAAGTTAGAAAGAACATCTCCCATACCTTTATAGATTAGCTTATTCATTGTAAATTTCATAGCTACACTTCAGTTCAACTATGACAGTCCCTTTCAAGTTGAAAGACAACATGAAGGCCTAAAGTTATTTTAGCAGTATTGCTCTATCATAGCATGTCATAGACAGTTAAAATAGATTGAATTACTTATGAAACTTTTTATAGCGGCCTAATTGCAGGATGAATTACCTAGCCTTTGTAATGGATACTGCTTGAGGCATTGATTGTACTGATCGGCCTGAAGCACATTTTGAACATATCTGGTGAGACCTGACCGCTGTTGACAGACTAATATGTCCTACTCACAGATAAGATAAAAAACCACATGTTAAAAAATAGCAAATTTGGGAACACTTTTGAAATAAATATTATGCATAGTCCAATACACCATCTTTGAAATACTAGAGAAATTTAGTCATCTTCCAAACTAACATTAAATGAAATGAATTGGAGATCGTTACCTCCACATGTTTGACACTGGTTTATGTTTTTGCTTGCTGTGCTATGTATAGCCTCCTTAATGGCATCCTGGATATTGTGCGATGTAGTAGACTTACAAATGTCCACCAGATCACGAAGAGATGTGCCATTATCAAAAAATATGAAATCACTCGGTCTCTTTGCTCCACTGCCAGCATGCTTCTCAAAACTGGAAATGTTAAAAACCTAATAAAAATGGCCACATAATGGTGCAAATATTAGAAATAGAACAATTCAACTGAAATTCTAATCATCATATATAGTTGAGGACCTACAACTGTTTCAGCCTCAGGAAAAGTCTTCCAAACTCACCTGTTTTTCATTGCAACTAGGGCATTTACATTGGATTCCTTCCCCTTTAATTCTGCCATTGAATCGCTAAACAGGCAACAAATACAAGAAATCCACTATGCTTTCAGAGAACTTGTATAATATACCCCTATACTGCTGACTCTGCATAGTAGTGTATTTGAAACCCAGAGAACATCTAATACTTACCGTATTCCCTCTCGCGGTCAAATAGTGAACATCGCATCCTTCCAGCAAACCTGTTGAAAGTAACATTTTGGTGTTTGTCGGTACCTGTGTGAATTTTACCTCCTTAACTGGTGTTCTAGAAACAGAGGAAGCCTGCTTATTGTTAGGCATGCGAGTTCCCTCAATGCAAACTGAAATCTTAGGTTCAGATGTACTTGTCCCCCCATCATTTTCTTTGCACGGAGTAAAGTTTTGATTATCTACTTCCATGGGATCATTCTTCCGATGGAATTGATTAAGTTTGTCATGTTCAGTCAGACTCTGTAATTCTTGAGCTTTGGAATTTTCAATTAAAACTCCATCCCTCGAAGATGTCCTAGAGGATCCATCCTGTGGAGTATCCTGAGTCTTGATTCCAATTCCTGTCATTTGCAGTTCTTTTACTGATAAAACAAATTGCAAAGCTGTGATATCACTCTCAAAGGAAGACATTCTCAAGTGCTCCCCTGTGGGGTTATAAGTAGCATTATTATCTCTTATAAAATTTGCAATTGAAACAGCATCGCCAGAATTTTCAGGGAAACTTTGGGGATGTTCTTTTCCACTTCGGTACGCAAACAATGACCTAGCTCCTGAAGTTTCCACAGAAACAGGCCCAATATTCCCTTCAGAGTAGGGACTCTGCAAGAACTCATCTGTAACATCACTAGAGACAACAGGAGCAACACCGACATCTGATAAACTCAATAGAAGCTCTGACCCTTCTGGAAGAAGATTGGACCCGTAATTATCCACTTCACCTTGCGCACTCTGACTAATCATTTGGCATTCCCTGCTAGTACCCTCAGTTCTTTGCCTTCTATGAAGATGAAGCTGATCAACATCTCCAGCAGATTCTACCTCAAAGTGTTTTCGCTTAGTGCCCATGTTGATCATTGGAAGCATCACTTACCAGTGTCATAACAAGCCTGTACACAACTCAAGGGGTCAAAATTCCCAGAAAGTGTTGGAAAAGATTTTATCGGCTACCCAACAATACCATCAGCATTGAAACAATAAAGGAAGCGGATGTCCTAAAGCTACATTCTCATAGTCGGATCGAACAATGCATGTGACGGATTTGAATGGCAATTGAACCCAGAATTACAAATATTCAAGAATATCTAACTTAAAATTGTACAATACGGAATTTCAGAACAGATTTTAATGGACAGTTCCAGATAAAATTGTCCATTTCATCTTTCAACACAGATATAATGCACATATTTTCGACTACCGTAAAATCTTAGATTCAACCAGAGAAAATAAATCTCACGCGGGATCAATAATACGGGATCAATATTTGCACAAAGAAGCCCTATATTACAAAGCAGAGACAGTTCTAGAAAACAAATCTAGCACTAAAACAGTCCAGATTTTATCTTGTTTCAAAATTAGAAAAAAGCAAATTCAACAGAAAAGCACTTCAATTATACCTTTATGGACATATCATGGTTTCTCACAATATAACTCGCAAGAAACGTCAAATTCAACACAGAAAACATTCAATTCAATTCACATGTCTTGAAAAGGCGGAAAGGAAAATCCCAATCTAGCAGATTCTTATCAAACTTCAGGAAGAAAAGCCATGCAGCAAAAAACAGAAACCCCCAAAAGACACCGATTCAAAACAAAATAAATTGTACACAGGCTCAGCTTTACCTTGAAACATCAATGCCGTCTCGAAACCCGAATCCTAATTGTGCCTTTGTCCTAAAACCAAAAATAAATTGGAGAAAATGCTTTAAATATCGGGGAACACAGTATTTTTGGACGGAAAAAAATAGAAAAATTGGCCGACGTCGAGAATGCCAATGGCGAGGCTTCCAGAGGCAATCCGGGGCGCTATTCCGGTAGATATTCAATGTGTATATGCATGGAAATAGCGCAAATTCCCCGCTGGTATACCAGCCTTATAGACCTCGCGGCAAAATACCCAGAGCAAGAAAGGAACCAGAGGTAAACGTCGGATTTTACGGCGCCAACGGCATCAGAAAATTACGGGTTTGTCTTTCTACGGCGAGCTCTTCCCTTTCTATATGAGGTAAAAAGCCATCGGTGCCGGAGGTTAACGGGATGCATGAAATTCCCCGGATCGCCTATATTGGGAAATCAGTGAAATCTCACGTCTCACGGCCACACGGCTAGCAGTCTATCGCAGTGTTTAGGTGACGCGGCATTCCGTCCGTCTGCATGCGTCACATGATGACGTGTAACTGCGGCTTCATCCGTCACTTGCTGATTTGAACTCCACTGGCCAATCAGATTTCCGTACGGAAAGGACGGAGAATGTGTCGTGGCAACTTCCGAAGGCTTTGGTTCGCGTGGTAACCACGTGCTGATAGGCACGTGTAAATGGGCCCCGCCAACGGGCTCTTTTACGGACGGTAAGGTGGTAGAGCGGATGACATGGCGACAGAAAAGGAGTGGGAATGATTGCGTGAAAAGGGTATTAAAAATCGAAATTATTAATCGGCAGAGTTGTAGGTGTTGGTTGATAAATATGATTTTATTAAATCAAAAGGGTGACGGGGTTTAATCCTTATTCCCACCTTTATATAAAATTATGGAAAAATTCATGAAAATAAAAACGGGTTTGTCTATTTAATTTAAACATTTTAATCTAGACTTTTTATGCCTGAAAATTACAACGAAAACCCAAATTTCAACTAATATAAATTCTGTTAAAATAATATTTTCAATAATCCTAATCCTAAAAATAAAAAAGAAATGCATGCATTACCAGCGGTGTTACAATTAATATTAATAAATAATATTTTGAATAATAATATTCATAAAAATAAAAATTAAATATAGAAATGCATGAATGAATTAACAGCAAGAAGAAAATCAAATCGAAAACATATTCGTCTGCAACTTGCAAATATCAAATCGCCTCGTATCCATTTGATAACGAATTGCAGAAATGGTAGATCGAATTGCTTAAATTTCTATTTTAAGAATTTAGATGGATTCAGAGTTTGAGAATTAATCCAGGATTATAATTTACAGGTTTTGAAAAATCCAACGAACAGAAATTTCTTTGTCAGAGAAATCAGAGTTCTTGAGGCCAATTGTAACTATCCTGACTAAATTATGATAAATTTTACAACTGGAAAAAAATTAGGGCTCACTGTGTTGCCAAAACATGATTTCGGTTATCATAAAATGACGAACCTCTGAGCCTGGATCGTTTGAAGAGAATTGAAAGGAATTATAACCTCAACACGTTGCGAGGATTGAAATCATGAATATATAGGGACCCGAGCCAACCCTCGGCGTGGCTCGATTCCAATCAGCCCCCGGCCGAATCTCATACATTCATGATTCCAGATTAATTATGAGTGCGGCCAGCCAATTTCTACGTGCTTCTTCTGCCAAAATCACCGAGGTGGCCACTTATTTGGTGGAACTGACATTGATCTGGCAAGAGATCGCGTCTGCAATAAGACC
>SNQJ01S0062904.1:21114-40941 GCA_010110895.2 Picea sitchensis
TGACCATAGCCCATTTCAGGTGGGGTTGGGATTCCAACCCTTGGGTCCCATTAATGTTGGACTACCTCTTTCAACCACACATGAAGAATATTCCCATGTTCAGTATGAGGCAGACAAGGCCACTAGATTCATTGAGAGGATTTATCACATATGCCAACAGGTCCATGATATTTTGCAGAAAGACAATGCTAAGTACAAGCAGTGCCATGATTAACACCGAGTACCACACTATTTTAAGGTGGGAGACAAGGTCTGGTTACATTTGTAGAAATATCTCCTTGCAGGGCCCTTTCAGAAGCCTCACCCACTTCTCTATTGGCCTTACACTATCACCAAGGTTGCGGGTAGAAATGATTTTGAGCTCAACACTCCACCCTTCCTAGGATTGCACCTAGTGTTCAATGTGGACCTCCTTCGGCCATATTTTGCACCATTATTGGACACCTCAGAGATCGCAGAACAATTGACGCTAAAAAATCTCAACCTTAACTGCATGGAACAGGAATCCACTGATCAGATAGTTGACACACAAGTCAAGGGAACTCTCCAATAGAGGATCCAGTTGTATCGGGTTGTCAAGGCAGGGAAACTCCTACACCAAGGCAAGTGGTTCACCAGGGGCCAAATTCAGAAAAACTTTCCTCACCTAATGGGGGCACTCAACAAAATGGATACCATTGCTTCCCAAGGGGGGAGGACTGATCCAGGTGGATATTTGTGGCCACCCACCTATTCCAATTGGCTCCTCTTGACAATTGTTAGTTCAACATGTTCTTCTGTAATTCTTTGTAATTATGGGTTCTACACTTTTGGGGTTGTATGAATCCCTACACAGCTTCCAGGTGGAGATTGGTGGTCGTCCACCTAATACAACTAGCTTATTTTGGAAGTCTTCATGTCTGTACATCTTTTTGTACTTCCAGGGTCATTTTGGGGCCCTAAACAGTGTTTTTTTGGCTTTCCATAGTCAAATTGTAGACAGAATTAGAGTTTGACGACATAATGTGTAGTTCATGAAAATACCTTTCCAACATGCTATCACATGCCTAAAATGGAGGTCGTATGTAAAATTTATGACCTCGGCAAGTTGAGGTACCAACTTACTCATCGGGGCCCACATAACTTTTGGCGTTTCATCTCCTAGGGTTAGGTTTTTGGATGTCTAGGGTTTTGGCATTCATGAGAAATATTAAAAAGGCCTTTGGAGCCTCATTGTAATCATTATGCTTAGACATATGTGTGTAGCAGCCACATCTCTTCTCAGAGATAGCTACGACCATTCGAGAAAGTTGTTTTCAATTTTGTAGTTTCAACCTATTTTATATATTCAATAGAAGTTATTGTTCACTGGATATCTTTTGTTGTTGTTCGTATCTCTTTTTTATTGTATTCATTTTTTTATTCCTTTCGTTCCACTCATAAATCCAAATCATCCAACTTCATTATTTTGTCATTTTTTAATGTTTATGCTTTTCACCTCTAGCCTTTTTTTCCTTTATTTGACTTTGGCTTACCTTGATATTCAATTTCTTCATTTAGACCTTGTTGGATGACATTTGATGAGTTGGACATGAGCAGGGATTGTTATTTTTTAATGGATGAGATGAAAGTAAAAGAGATAAAATGTAAAAAGTGCTAGATATCCATGGTCTGCTACTAAACTAGATTACCAGTAGTCAAAACAATGTTTATCTAACAACAATTATGTCCCCCCATGGTATAAGATGACAAAATAATAAAATTATTAACATTAAGAAGTGTTATTAGATAAAACCAATGTTTATTATGTTCATGACAAGGTTAGAAACCATCACACCACTTCATAGCAAGAAACCATTGATGGGTAAACATGACCTATGTCAACAAGGGGAGAATTTCCTGAGGGAAGGTCCCAACTAGAACTACTCTTGTTTGGTATGAAAATTTTCTCTTATATGTGGGCCCATATGTCACCAATTAAAAAGATTGCACCCCAAAGGGAGACTCGTTCATTTGCAATATTCTAAATCCTAAATGCATCCTAATCTAACATCCAAATGCAGTCACATTTTAACAGTACTAGAAATGATGATTGCAAGCATAAAGTTTAAATATTGAAAGCTAAAAGGAATTCATTACTCTAAACATAAACCTTACTAGCATGTTCATTTCTCAACCATAAGAAGAAATTCACATGTAAAATATATTGTACATGTCCTTGCACTCAAAATCACAATAAGATCATAGTATTTCACCTAGCCATTTCAATAATGAAAAGAACTCAATAAAATAACCAATTGATAAAAATGTTCAATTATAAGAACTAGTCATGAATCAACCTTCAATATTGTATTTGACTTGATAAAAATATATCAGAGAAAAATTCAGATCTTCCAGGCCCTCTCAAATGAAACAAGAATCCTTTTTCATTTCCCTCCTTGGATTGTTTTATGGTTACATCTGTTCTTCCACCCACATGGATTTCGTTTCTCATTTTTCTCTCCTAAAAACCAAAGAAACTCTATCCTTATTTACAAAAATAGTAAAAAAATATATACTAAAACCAATAAAATATCCTCTTAATCAATTGTGTTGTTATAGGTTTTATCATTTTCCAATCAAATTCCTCCTACTACATAACAAATTTTAATTTTTTATACATATGAATTTGTATGATTCAAGATCTCAAACTCGTTCTCTTTTCTTAATTTAACCACTTGTCTCCCGCACAAAACAATTTTCATGTAATCATCAATATCAATATTTGATGAATGATATCCATGGGAAAAAATGAAGAGAAAATAAATTAATATTAGGAAGTTTGGTAACAATATCCGCCAACTCTTTTATTCCCCTTCTCTTTAGGATTTTGGTTTTCATTTTCCTAAAATATTTGGAAAATAACTATCCTAACAATTAAAATATAATTCTAGCGTTGGAAAAATCTTAGTTTCTTGAATAAATCTTTATTTTATTATGCCTACCTATACATTTAATAAAACCAATAATTAATAACAAAGAAAACTAATAAAATTGGCAATCAAAATAATATGATAATCATAAAATAAAAAGTGTAACAATTGGATCATAAATGATTTCCTTTACTCCATTGGAAGTTTGCAATGATCACATGGTTTGTCAATACAAGGATTGGAAGTTTGGAATGATCACATGGTTTGAAATTTCTGCTCTTTCAAGATAATCATCAAACATTTCACAAAATCCTAACACATTCCCATTTAAATGATCAAGGACTTCCAACTTGCCCTTATCTACCACTTATCGAATCGTGTCTTTTCTTATGATTATGGATTTTCTTAGTTACAACAAATTCGTGGCCTTTTCTATTGCAGTTTTGTGGCCTTCTTCTGTTGTGATTTCATGGCATCTTAAGTAGAAAAATTGTGGCATGACTCTTAGTGAATTGATGGCACTTATCTATTACAATTATAGTGCCCCCTTCTTCAGCGATTTGGTGGCCTTTGATTCTGAATTATTGATGTTTGGTTTACAGTAAAACTTCATAATCTATCCACCCCTCGATCTGGAGTACAATTCAAATTGCTTTCTACATAATTCATCACTAAATACTCAAATCTTTGACCTTGCTATGCCAATCTGACTATCACACACACATTATTGAGGATGTTACCTGAGCTTTGATCTTTGATTCAAAAGAGTCTACCACCATATTCCTTCAACATTCTCTTGCTCATATCTCCCTATTCATCACTTACTCCCTTTGCCATGCATCGATAATCACAAGTTAAAGAATATAATAAATTCAATACAAATGAATCATTCAAGGAATTCAAACAACGCGAAGATAACATAAGGAGGAATGAAGAGCATGCCATCAAAGCATTAAATGTTGGTTGTGTGTTGGGTATGTGTTATATTCTTTGCACGAGTAGTAGTGTATGAGCGCCTGCGCCAGGTGCGCAGGGGGGTAAGAGGGGGGGTGCAGGGGGGCGGAGCCCCCCGCGCGGGGGTTTAGGGGCAGCACCCCCCCAAAATTTTTTTTTGGGCCCGGGCGGTTTAGGGGCAAAGACCCCCAAAATTTTTTGGGCCGACATATTTTCACCAATTTCGGGCCGACATATTATCGCAGGGCCGACATATTTCCGGGAAGACATATTACCGGGACAAAATATTTCCGCGACCACATGATACTAGGTGGTTTCTCGGCACATGGTTTCTTTGCCAACGGTTTTCTATTTCTAGTTAAGGAATTAGGGTTTTGACCAATCCGTGTCATTGGTTAGGTTTTGACGTCTCTATATTACGTATATTATAATCAGAACAATGTAACACAATTAGGCGAATATAATATATACCGTTTTCCATTTAAGCTCTGTGTGAAAAATCTCCGTAATGTTCAGATTTGCTATTGTATCTTTTCTCCGCTCTTTCAATATCGCTTGCGATACCGTATAAAGTTAGAATTTACATTTGGTATCAGAGCTTTATTGGCTTCTGGGGGATGCCTTTGTGGTTAAGTTTTTGGCTCAGGACTATGATAAGATTTGCTACAATGGGAGATCTGTGGTATTGTTTTTAGGTGAAAAGAAAT
The DNA here is from genome assembly GCA_010110895.2 of Picea sitchensis. NCBI lineage: Eukaryota > Viridiplantae > Streptophyta > Pinopsida > Pinales > Pinaceae > Picea > Picea sitchensis. The sequence continues at coordinate 25,667 of SNQJ01S0062904.1, forward strand.
GGCAAGCAATTCAAGATGGAGATCGAGAAGTTTAATTTGGAAAAGATTTGAGCCATGGAAGCTCGCCGGAAGATCTTTGCGGAAAGAGATCGATTCGCCAGATCCGTGTACCTACACCTACGAACTTCGCGATATGACTGAAAAAAAAGATGGATCAGAAGGCAAAGAGCTCAATTCGACTGTGTGGTTCCTCCGGATTTGTTAGTATTACTGAATGTGTCTGAGGAAGCTATAGCCAAAGATTTATGGGAAAGTTTGGGGAAGTTGTATCGCCTAAGTCCTTGGTAGTTAAACTATTCTTGAGAAAGAAGTCGTATAACTTGAGGATGCTAGATGGAGACTCTAAGTATGCAGCATTTGAATGCCTTCAATACCGTGGTAAGTCGGTTAGTATCTGATGATATTGGGTACTCAGATGAAGATAAATGTATCAGCTTTTTAGGTTTCACTGCACTGTGGGATAGTATGGTTGGGGCTATAGGTAGTAATACAACTCTTTGAAGTCGAAGAAGTGGTCTCACCCTTGTTGCCTGAGGAGATGAGACGGAAGAATATGGAAGGACATAGCACGTAGATGCTATTTGCAAGAGGACGCTCCCCAGAAAGAAATAGATTCACTGCTGGAGATCTAAGTCTAAGGGTAGATCTAAATCTCCTCGAAAGTTTTCCAGGGCGGGTATGTTGAGGTGGAAAGAAGGGCACTACAAGAAGCAATGGTGATCCAAAGTTGAGAAAAGAAGGGATCTCAAGAATCTTCTTCTACGTAAGAAAAGACCTCCAAGCAAGAAGGAGGGGATGTGTACCTCGATTCTTCTAGCATCACATGCATCATGAGGCATGGTTGATTGATTCTAGTGTGTATCTCATATGATTCCCCATAGGGAGTGGTTCTGCTAATATGAAAAGTATGATGGAGGGTATGTTTTTCTTGGGTAATGATTCACAACCAGAATCATAGGAAAAGGAAGGGTCAAGTTGAGACTCATAGATGGAAGGATTAGAACACGCTTGGTGTTCTAACATCCTGCATGGCCAAAAATTTGATTGTGAAGAAAAATGGAAGATGTCACCGGGTAAAACAATTTTGAAAAGGAACTCATGTGGATGGTTCGAGGAGCAATGTGAGTTGATGAGGGAGTTCGGTTTGAACCTCAGGATAAGATTCTAGAAGCACTATTAAGGATGGGTGTAATATTCCATTGTTCCCTCGAGCATTGAAGTTGAAGGAGAAAGAACTCACACTGAGAAAAGGCTATGTTGTGGCATCAAAGACCTGGGCATATCGGAGAGAAGGGCCCTCGACTACTACAATTTAAAGGGCTGGTTGAAGGTATGTCTAATTGCTCCCTAGATTTTGATTTATTCGAACATTGTGTTCATATATGGGAAGAAGAATAAGGCAACGAGGGCGTAAGGAATTTTACAAAATTAGTTCCAAGTAGATGTTCTTTTGGACCTGTGTCTCTCCCATCATTGGGAAAATCTATATACTATGTCTCATTTATAGATGACTTCTCGAGGAAAACTTGGATATATCAGAAGAACCAAGTCTTTGACAGATTTAAGAGTTTAAGGCTCTTGCTGAGAATCGACGAAACAAATTAAGGTGTTGAGGACAGATAACTAAGTGGAGAGTTCTCAAGGAATGAATTTGAAGAATTCTCAGAAGAAGTGTGGTATAGCAGCAGCAGAAGACTACCCATATACACCTCGCCAGAATGGAGTTGCAGAAAGGATGAATGGAACACTGATGGAAAAGGCAAGGTGCATGCCTCAAGCAGGCTCTGGATAGGGCAAGAAGGTGAGGCAAGGTAACGATGTTATCTGATCAACGATCACCCCATCGGTGACAAGACTCCACAAGAGGTATGGACCTGTAAGGAACCTTCTCACACATCTTAAGACGGTCAAGCATGCATATGTTCATGTTCCAAAGGAAAAATAGGAGTGTCGATAAGAAGGTTGAAAATGTATCTTTATTGGATATAAAGATGGTCTCAAAGGTTAAGAAGCTTTGGAACCCAAAACTAAGAAGGTAGTGTATAGCCTAGATGTGGTATTTAGAGAAATGAAGGATGTTGTTAAACGTGAAGTCCTACCAAGTAAGGGAAGACCAAGAGAAGATAGAGTTTGATTTAAAGGATGATGAAGCAGCACTCTATAGAAGAACATGAATCGAAGAAGAAGATCCTCATACTCTAGTATTGAGGAGGTTGGTTCGAGAAAGAAGGCTACCGTAAAGGTATAGTCCACCTAATTGCCAAATTTTTTTGTCTATTACCGATGATGATCCTAGAACCGCCGTGTGGAGGCAAAGGATTCAGAGGGATGGAAACTGTGGGAAAAGGCCATGGAAGAAGAAAATCTTTGGATAAGAATGAGGCTTGGGATTCAAAGGGAGTTGGCCAATCGAAGAACTCCCATTGGTAGCAAATGGGCATTTAAAAGAAGTTGAATGCGAAGGAAAAGTGGAGAAATACAAAGCTCGGACATAGCAAAGGGTTATTCCTGTGTTGAGGGAATTGATTTTGGTGAGATTTTTCCCCAAGGTTGGGTTAACCTCTATAAGACTTTTTGTTATCTGTTGTCACGATTTGATTTTTGAAATAGAATGATGGATGTGAATACAAATATCTCCGCGATGGGGATCCGAAGAAGAAATCTTTATGAAGCAAACTTAAGGTTATGTTGTGAAAAGGAAAGTACGAGCCGGTATGCAAGCCTAAAAAAGTCCCCTCGCATGGTTTAGTAAAACAAATACCAAGGATGTGGTATCAAAAATTTGATACTTATATATTGGGACTTGGCTTCAATAAGAAGCAAAGAGGATCACCGCGTGTATTCTAAATTATTTTGGTGATCATTTGATTTATTTGGTCTTGTATGTGGATGACATGTTGTCGATAAGAAACAACAAGGAGATTATCCAGATGTGAAAACTCGGTTGTCCTATAAATTCGACATTACGAAGGATATTGGTGTTCCAAATTTCATTTTGGGCATGGAAATTAAAAGAGATCGAAAAGGAGGAAACTCCGGGTTAAATCGAGAAAATATGTCGAGACAATATCAGGTTTAATATGCGTGAATGTAAACCTGTTTGGTTCCTATTCCCGTTGGTGCAAATTTATCTGCAGATAAGTGTCTTAAGACACATGAAGAAGAGGAGGACATGTCTCGTATTCCATATGCAAGTGTAGTCGGTATTTTATGTATGCAATGAATCAATTTAGACCCATTATCAGTATTACGCAGTGGTATCTTTGAGAAGGTATATGTCAAACTAGGGAAGGAGCATTGGACAACAAGAAAAGATGTGCATTTGGCGCGGCAATCGCTTAGCTATGGATTGTGCTACCAAGGAAGACCGTGATTGACGTAGTGGTTGATATACGGTTTGTGGATGCATACAATCACTGGAGATTTGGATCGAGGAGATCTACAAGCCGGTATGTGTTTAACCCGGTTTGGGAGGAGCAATAAGTTGGATGAGCAAAAGACAAAGCAGTGGCATCTCTAACTATATAAGCTGAATACATGGTAGCCACCATGCAAGTAAGGAAGCAGCAGGGAGCCAGCAAAGATTGTGGTGTTCAGTATTGGGTTGGTACAAGAAGTCGTAAGGATAGATTGTGACAAATGAGTGCAATTCTCAAGAACCCCGCTATCATTCAAAGACAGCACATTGATGTTCAATATCACCTTGTGAGAGACATGATTATTGAAAAGAAAGTGTCACCGATGAAGGTGGACACTTTGAAGAACAAGTTGTAGATTCATTAACAAAATCCGTGAGCATTGAGAATTTCTCTTAGTATAGAGGATCCATGGGCATCAGCACTCGATCGTTGACTATGTAACCCCGAACTCGCTGTGCAAAGAAAACAACAAGGGAGAATGTTGGGCATGTGTTACATTCTTTGCACGACCAGTAGTAGTGTCCGAGCACTTATACTACGCGGGTAATGGAGTCTCCGCTGGTTCAGCCTCAATTATTTTTAATGACATATTACCGGACCTACATATTTTCGACGAAGACATTCGGACCATAGATATTGAAGGCCAAGTTTCACCATGGTTTTCATTCCTAAGGAATTAGGGTTTTGAATTCAATCCAGTCAGCCCGTTGGTTTTGGTCGCCCGGCGTATATTGTATTGTAAACAATGCACCACCTTGTATGAATATAATATATACCGGTTTTCCCGGTTTGGCTCTGTGTGAAAATATATGTGGTAATGTTTGTATTTTCCATTGTATCTTTCTCTTCTTTCTCTCAATATCGGCCAGAGATAATCGCATATAGAATTACATTGTGAGCCTCCATCTTCCATTCGTGAGTGGTCCCGTTTTCACCGTTTATACCCCATGGGCGCATTTTACACCCCGTAAGCATGTACACCTTCCATCGCCGTAGAAGCGCATAGAGGGGGTACCCTCTATGGGGTCCGGCAGCTGTTCGAGGGCGAAGCCCCGAAGGAAAATTGCCTTATAAAGTATATTGTAATTTTATTGTAACTCTGGACCGCTCATTGCGGCAGTCTTGCATCTAACGCAGAGATTATGTTAGGGTTTTTCCCTAGAAGGCAACCCTCTTTATGAGGGGAAATGTATTAAGGCTATGGATTACGGTGAATATCAGAGCCCCGAGAGGAGACCGTGGAGAGAAAGAAGAGGAATTTCATTGCCATAGGCTTTGTTGTAGGTTGTATCCCCTTCATTTGTTGGATAATAAAAAGTTGAAGGACCCGTAATTTCTTCGGTGGACGAGTCTACACCGCGAACTACTGAATCTGTCTCTTGTATCAGGTCTTCGTGGTTTCTGCTCTCAGATTTGTTTTATTTTATTGCTCAATCTGCTTCTAACAAACTCCGGTATCGAGCGAAGGTAACCTCAGAGGGAAGAGGGTTCCCGGTTCGAAAGTGGGAGCAATGTCGGAAGATGGAAAGTTTAGGTCGAGAAATTTAAATCCACTCAAAACTACCGCTTATGGAAGATGCAGATGGAAGACTATTTATATCAAGGATCTATTCCTACCATTGAGTGGAGTAGCAAAGAAGCTCTAAGGCCAAGTGAAGGATGAAGAATGTAAGATTCTTGATAGAAAGGCTCTGGAATGATAATGATCGAGCCCGCAGTCATTTGGGTATTTCACATTTCCAAAGAAAAGACAACTAAGGGTTTGATGGATGGCCAAATTGTATGAAAAACCCTGTGACGTAATAAGGTATTTCTAATGAAGAGATTATTTAATAAGGAATATGTCGGTTATGGGTCTGCTATGCATCATTTAAATGAATTTAACAATCGCTACTAATCAACTTAAGTTCAGAAAAGTGGACTCTGATGATGAGTTTAGGGCTCTTCTAATCTTGTGCTCATTGCCAGGAAGTTGGGATGGCTTGGTCATGGTTGTGATTAACTATGTCTCTGGTTCAAAATACTTTAAAATTTGATGATGTTGTTGGTGTTATCCCAGCAGGAAAATGCGGCGGAAAGTGCCAATGTGCGAGACATCAGAAATGCTACGCTGGAACATGGAGAATAGGGGAAGACAAAAGATAGAGGAAAATGGCTTTAGGAACCCATGGAAATTCTAGGAAGGGATGCATCCAAATCCGCACTTGAAAGATAGAGTCGGAATTGTGGGAAGAAAGGACATCCTAAGAAAAGACCCAGAGCTCCAAAGACAAAAAGAGATGGACAGCAGGAGAGAAATCGCGAAGAAAATGTAACAAAAGATGTGTTACAAGATGTTTGATTCTTTCCAGAGATAATATTTCAGTCTTGGGTAGTAGATTCAGGAGCTTCATTTCATGCCACACCCCATAGGAAACATTTTCTAGATTATGTTCAAGGTGATTTTGACAAAGTTCATTTGGGTTATAATAAACCATGCAAAAATTGTCGAATGGGAAATGTAAAAATAAAGCAACGAAAATGGAAACCAATGGTTGTTGAAAGAGGTAAACATGTTCCAAATTTAAGAAAATCTGATTTCAACAGGGCAGTTGGCAAGGAAGGTTGTATATCCATATTTACGATAAGACGTGAAGGTCATCAAAGGATCATTGGTGATAGCTTAAAGGAGAGAAGGTAGGTAATACTGTATCTATGTATTGGTAACACCGACTCTTCTATATCTTAGCTTCTGGCTGTGAGTGGATACAACACTATGGCATCATATAGGCCGGGACACATGAGTGAGAAGGGTATGCAGATCCTTCACAAAAGAAATTTGCTGCCAGATCTTAAACAAATTGATTTGGACTTCTATAAGCATTGTGTTTATGGAAAACAAAAGAGAGCTCGATTTCGTGAATGCAAAAAAGAAAAGAAGAACGAAAGGGCAGTTAGAGCTTGTGCATACAGATGTATGGGGACCGTACCGTGTATCATCTCTATGGCTCTCATTATGTGTTACTTTTATTGATGATGCAACTAGAAAACTTGGGTTTATTGCATCTCGACAAAAATCTTATGTTTTTGATACTTTTAAGAAATGGAAAGCTATTGAGAATGAGACAGAAAAAGTCTATGTCTCATCGCATAATGGAGGTGAATATTGCAACAAGGAGTTTGATAATTGTTCATACCATGGGATTCTTTCATGAGAGAAGATGCTAGCCCACGAACACCACAAGAAAATGGTGTGTCATAAAAGATGAACAGGACAATCATGGAGCTGCAAGGAGTATGAGGATCGGTGACAAGTTGCTCTGCCCTCATAGCCTCTAGTGGGCAGATGTCAGATACTCATCGTGGGTTTACTCTTAATAAACGTGTGAGGACCTTCAAGCTCTTTGATGGTATAATTCCGTGAGGAGGTATGGAGATGTAAAAAGGTAAACTATTCTTTTGAAAATCCTTTGCTAGAAGCATTTGTCCATATTGATAAAGAAAATAGAACAAAGCTTGAGGCAAAAATCCAAGAAATGTACCTTTTATTGGATATGGTGTTAGTGATTTTGGTTATCGCTATGGGATTGGTGAAAAATAAAAAAATCATTAGGAGTAGAGATGTCATATATTCAATGAGAAGGTCATGTACAAAGATCACTTGCGGGGAAAGAAACAATGAAACAAAAAACAAGAATACACAATGCAGTTTGATGAGATCATCGAAAAGGAAATCTAAAGGAACTCGAAAATCAAAATGTACAACAAATAGGAGTAGCAAAATCTCAAACACCGCAAGTGTTGTTAGAAGATCTACTAGGTTAAGTATACCCCTCGAACGATACTCGCTTCCATTATATTATTTATTGTTGACCGATTTTGGTGAACCAAAAAGTTATGAAGAGGCACACGTGCAGACACCAAAAAGAAGTGGAGCAAGGAATGAAAGAGGAAATGGATTCCGAAAATAACCGTGACTTTGGGACTTGTCTTCATTGGTTCATGAAAAGAGCATTTAATAAAATGGGTTTCATAAGTTGAAGGAAGAAGATGGAGGAGAAAAGCGGCATAAGGCTAGACTTGTCAGAAGGGGTTTGCACAAAAAGAAAGGTATAGGATTTTGATGAAATATTTTCTCCTCCTATTGTTAAAATGACTTCACTAGCAACTATTTTAAGTCTTAGGCGAGGAAGATTTTCTATCTTGAATAGTTAGATGTAAAAACAACTTTTCTCCATGGGGGTTTGGAGGAAGAGATTTATATGCAAAGCACCATGTGGGTATGAGGTTAAAGGGAAGGAGAATTTGGTATGCAGGCTGAAGAAGAGGCTTGTATGGCCTAAAGAAAGCTCCAAGGCAAAGTTGGTATTTGAAGTTTGACAGTTTATGACAGAATAGGGTTATAGTAGATGTCATTCGATCAATCGGGTGTTTATTTTAAAAAAAAGCTAGAAAATGGAAGCGACATTCACTATGGTATGTAGATGACATGTTTGTTGCGGTGGTCTAATATGCGGGATATAAATGTGCTCAAGTAGTTGAAATTATCCAATTCATTTGGCGAAGGAGCCTGTAGTCGCAAAGAAAAATCCTTGTATGATAATAATAACAAGAGACGTGTGAAAATTGCAAACCGACATTGTGGGTGAGTACACAAAGAAGGTGTTGAGAAGGAATGTAGAATGCAAACCGCTTAGTACACCTTTGGCTAGCCATTTCAAATTAATTCAAAGAAATGTGTCCCAAGACACGTGAGAGGAGATAGAATACATGTCTAGGTCCCATATTCATCAGCGCTATAGCTTAATGTATGCAATGGTTTACACAAGACCGACATGTACACATGCAAAGGAGTTGTGAGCGTTAGCGAACAATCCGTAAAGAACATTGGGAAGCAAGAAAGTGGATTCTCGTATCTGAGAGGTACTACCACACATGCATTATGTTTTGGAGGTTCAGACACTTTTCTACGTGGATATGTTGATTCCGTGACATGGTACGTGATAAAGACAAAGCAGAGGAGCACCATAGGGTATGTTTTTACTATAGGTGGAACAACAAGTAGTTGGATTTTGAAACCTAAAAGGTTGTTTCACTTTCAACAACATAGGCAGTATGTTGCTACTACGAGGCGGGGTAAAGAGATGATTTGGTTACAAAGGTTTATGGAGGAATTGGGAAAGAAGCGGTGGAGAACAAAAGTTGTACCGTGGATGTCGAAAGACCACCTTGTAAAGAACTCACCTTCCATCTCAAGACTAAGCATATAATATTGATGCGACTACTCATACCATCCGCTCGAAGATGGACAATTGAAGCCGAAAAATATACACACTAGCCAATCCTCCGCACATGTTAACAAAGGAGTAACCAAGGAGAAACAGAGTTCCTTCTCATTTTCATTTGGCCTTCAAGAATGAAGATGAAGATGAGAAATTCCATTGTGTCCAAGAAGGTTCGTGAGTCCAACAACAGATAGAGCAACTATGGATTTGTTGAGATCGGTCTCCAAGTGGAGATTGTTGGTTGTGCAGCATGATTATCTTCCTCGATTTAGAGGTCCTGCTTTCAGCCGTGTTTATTCCCCGTGAAGTATTTACACCCCGTAAGTATGTACACTCTTCCATCGCCGGGAGTGCATAGGGGGCACTCTCCTGGTCCATCCTCCTACCGGGGTTTGGGAGTTGGCCCTGCCGGGTTCGGGTGAAGCCCCGGCTAAAAAAATCTCCTTATAAATGTATATTGTACTCTGATTGAAAATCCGACCGCTTCATTATAAGGTCGTAGATCTAATGAGAGAGATTATGTTAGGTTTTTTTCCCCAGAAGGCAACCCTCCTCTCTTTTATGAGGGAAATGTATTGCGGCTATGATTGATGGTGAATATTGTATTCTGAGAGAGGAGACCATGAGAGAAAGAAGAGGAAGTTACAGCGGGTTTTGCTGTAGGTTGTATCCCTTCATTTGCTGGATAATAATAAAGGAAGGACCTGGAAATTTCTCTAGTGGACGTAGCCCACACTGGGTGAACCATGTAAATCTGTGTCTCTCTTGTATTGTGTGTCTTCTATGTTTTGTTTCTGCATTTGTTTTATTTTATTGCTCCGCGGTCCTGTTTTTCTAACATTAACCAATTATTAGAAAAAATACAAGCTTGAAATCAATCTCTTAAAAACATTAGGGGAATTATCATGAAAACATTAGCAATAAAGATCAAGGCAAGAATTAATCATCAAAGCATGCAACTCAGTAGAAAAGAAAGCAAGTGCAAGTGATCAGGGGAACAAATTTTGCTCAAATTTCAAAGTGCTCGGAATGCGATGAAATCAGTACCATTGCGTCCGTATCGTCTTCTTGATTCCGGCGGTATATTTACTTTGTCAAATGGAATCCGTATGGAGAAGATATTATGATCAGTTCGTCAAGCCAAACAAGCAAAAAAATTTGATGCTGACTGTACCAGTCCGTACAGTCCGACGTGGCAGGACCGTATAGACCGTACAGTGGTGACGTGGCATATGTTGATTGGTTGGCAATTATCGAATCCGGGAGCAACACGTGTCCTTTGGTGGCCAATGGTATGGGTGCCACGTCTCACTCATTGTTTGGGTGTGGTTGTTATGTAAAAATGTTTGGAGTCCGTGGGGTTCGACCCCCGGACCTCCCACACTGCATAGTCTTAACAAACTCCGACCAACCGTTGGGTTATGCCATGTGCCTTGTTATATATGTCAATGCATATATATTTAAGTTTGATTGATTGTTTAAATGGAAAGGGGGGTCGGGCTGGGGCTAAGCCCCGACCCGTGGTCCTATTATATAAACATACAGCCATATTAATATGTATGCGCGCGGTTGTTGGTGCGCGGGGTTTGGTATAGCCCATCGTTTTTTCTATTAGCATATGACCCTAATCCGGAGCGCGGGAGGTTACATCCGTTACAATGACTTAAGCACTTATTTGCCAAGCATACGGTTTTATGCGCCATATGCCTAGGTGCCGAGGCGGTTAGTTGCTGGCACGCCCTTAACTGTTCTACGGTTTGCACCATTGGCGTGGTTGCGCCCGGTGCTGGGTTTTCACTCTTTAAAATGTGTGTGATCCAGGTTCATTCAAGAAGGGTGCATTTTGTAGATGCAGAGACAACAAGCTTGAAGAGGGAGACTTCCAGGAGGCCTAACTTCTTCATTTTTCGATCGATTGAGGTGCCGAAAGAGCCCAGACAGGGGTTTTTGGATGCTCTGAAGCCATTGGAGCAGTTGGTTTGTCAGTTTGAGCATTGTAAGACATGTTTTTTGAGCACTTTTTGAGAAATTAATAATAATGATCCATTGGAAGCTGGACTAGGAGATGTAGCCCAAGAGAGGGGTGAACTCATTTATCAATTGATGTGCTTATGTGTTTATATTCAATGATTATGATGCTATCTATGTGTAATTTTCATAAGTAATCCATTAATCCATGTGTTGCAAACTAATCCATTTGCTTTAAACACATAACATTCACTTGCAATAATTTCAAGTTTTTCAAGTCTTCTTCATTTTTAGATCAGCAAGTGACAATTCATTAATGCAACATGAGGACGTATGTAGGATCAAACAAAAGAAATCAAGTACTGAGGATTATGAATAAAACCATTTACATCCAATCGACAACCATGCAATAAATATATTCAACCTCAAAAAATAGTCCATGAGAAGCCATCATCAAATGCAATAAAATCCAAAAGGATTGAAGAGGCCAAAATGTTAGCATCAGGAAATAGTAAACTATGCAGCCATGGGAACCCAAACCAAGACTTAGAAACCAAAAGTACTGAAATAGCGAGCAATTTCAAAGTGTAATGAGGGGGCCCTTTTATTTTTCTTCTTCAAGAAAAATAAAAGGGGTGGTTGGTGTGGCCACAACTGAAACCCACACATGAAATCATAGCACATCAACTAAATTAAATATGAAGCATGAAGTGCCATCTACAAGATCACATATCAAATGAGGTGTAAAGCAAAGGAGATAATATACCATGGTAGAGTCATCTGAAATATCTCATGTGTTCATGTAAGGTTGAATGATCTAATATGTGATGGAAAAACTAGAATATCAAGTTTGAATAAGAAGAAATAAGCAAGAGAGTTCATCAAAGCATCATGAATGCACCTCTAAGAGGGTGGTGTGGAAGTAGTTTCCCTTGAGAGGGGAACAATTCCTAGGTGATAATAGCTCTTGAAATGGTGTAATTAATCTATCAAAGAACTAGAATATCAAGAAAATCCATAGAAGAAAAGAAGTTATCAAACCAAGATACTACATGCTTAGGTGGTGCAACAAGTGGTATCAAGTGTGTTTGAATCATAATGTCAATGTATTAATTAATATTCTATCTTATAAAATAAACAAGACTCTAGACAAAAGATAAACTTAAAGCACTCAAATAAGCCTAGACTATAACTCTTTCTAACTCTTCCATCTAAATCATTGGGGGGGCCACCGAGAAAAAAGAGTAAAGAGAAGGATGAGGGATTTCCAAACACCTACCATGAGAAGTGATGAAATCCACTATGGTGATGAGTGAAGGTATAAATGAGGTTGTTATAACTAGGAGACAAAGGGTGATGAAATTTTGAGGCCCGTAGAAATACGTCTCAGGTGCCCTCCCTCATACAAGAGCCACCTCGATAGAAGCCTAATAGAATGGCCACTAAGATACCTCTTCATATATACATGCAACATGTTATCTTTCCTTCAATATGAAATCAAATTGTCAGGGAATATTCATTATTTAAAGAGCTAGGAGTCTCAATCAAACCTTTGGTCCCAACCTTGGCATTATCCACTCTGAAGAGTGTGCTTGTTGCTAAACAGGTCTTGACCATATCCTATAGAAAGGATTTTAATCTCCCTAATTGGTTAACCACTATGTTTCGAATGTAAATGGTTATGGTGAATTATTTGGATTCATATCCTCACAACACTAGCTTAACCACAAAGTTCTTTTGGCCCCAATTGGGGATTTAATGAGTTAAGTTAGATTGTTGATTTTAGACTAAGCTTGGGGTCATGAACCAAACATTTAATTAGGGAGTGAAGTGTGTATACTTGTGGTGTAACCAACTTAAAAAGGAAATGTACTTGAAATAGAAATGTTTGTAATTAAAGAGAATTTGAATTAAAATACTAGTTCAAATGAAGACAAATACTTAAGCAAAAGGAAATTGTTCCTTATCAAAATGAACCTCCTAATTAGAAATGAGAATTATTCAATTCAAATCATCAAAAAAAATTCTATTCCAACCTATCTATGGACTAAGATTTAGATGGCTAAATGATTCCAAAAGGAGGCTAAAAGAATGAAGTCAAATACTATAAACAAGAGGTGTTCCTTTCTCCAACTAATTAACTTTTATTTTTGAAATTAAATGCTCCTTATAACAACAAGAAAATGAGGATTGAAGGTTGGAAAATAAGTGAAGAAAAAAATTGAAATAGCAAGGGAAAGTTCTTAAAACTTAAAGAATGCAATTAGGGACAAATACTAGGCAAGGAGGAGTGTTTTCTTCATCCAATATTTCTCTGAATTGAAAGAAAATTCAAGTAATTACTACAACAAGAAAAGGTTCTAAAATAAGTATAATGAATAAGAAATATGAAATGTAGCAAACAAAAACCCTAAAAGAAGAAGATACTAGGAACCTTAGGGGGTCTCTTCTCTCTTACAATGTTTGTATAAAATTGTCTTATTGTACAACACCAACCACCTATCAGCATGGGAGGACCTTAAAGGGAGATTGTTTAAACTATGAAAAAAAATACTAATTTTTTTGGAAGTTGAGGTTCGTGCATAAAAATGGCTAATAAGTGTGCTTAGATAGTGCAAAAATTTGGCCAAAAAGTACATCGTGGTAGTGTATAAAATTGGGCATAATCTACGCTGAGATAGTGCATAAAATAGGGCCGAAAACTACATTGTACTAGTGTAGAAAAATGGACAAAATTTGCATTGTACTAGAAACTGAGAGGTGAAGTTTCCAAGCTACAATTAAGGCAGAAATAAGGTTTTCCTACTACATAACCTATCTAATACAGTAAAATACAGAAACAAAAAGAACAACTTCAAGTTTAAGCATTATTAATGTGAGTTAAGGAGGCTAACAAGCACACCCACAACTGGGGAAGAATATCTAGATCATAACCCTAGTGGATTCACCAATATGTTGGTGGGCTTTTTTAACAAGGGTGAGAAAAACCCCTTTAACTTGACTGTTGTGGATCAAGAAACAAACAAGTAGTCAATGCACCTAGAATTAAAAGCCTAGATATTTTCACATACATTATGCCCTAATGCATGCAAGAAAGGAGATCCAAGTGCATAAAATAAATCTTACTTAACATGAACAAGGAAACCATTGTACAACAATATAATAAATTCATAAGCTCTCGCATTGCTTGAACCTACTCTGAGAGAAACCCACATGCATTGTTTGGTGGAAGGATTTGGCTCAAGTCATGGATCTTTAATCTAGAGGGGGTCATCCCCCTCCGACTTCCCCTCTAGATCTGCAGGTGCTTGCTTTACTCATGTTTTGTGATGGGGAAAGCTCTAAAACCCCATCCCTCTCAATTCATCAAGAACTTGGATAATATTCATGAATTTCATATTCCAGGCTCTTCTTCTCGGCATATGGTGCTAGCATAGGTGGACATTAGTTTGATTAGGTAGTTCTATGGCGAATTGGGTCCACAGGAAATAATAGGTTTTAATCAAAGGAAATCTCTCTCATTAATAACATGGGAAAGGATTTTATACCTTATTTTTTGAATACAAAGAAGACTAAGATATCATCTTTACGAATGACCCATACTTATTTGGAACCAAAGGAATGTACCTAAACATATGGACACCATATTGAAATCCTAAGCATGACATCCCTTCGACTATTCTAGTTCGGGTTCACTTTTAGAAATTACCATTGAATTGTTGGAATGAAGACACTATGCATAGCATCGATGATACAATGGGTAGAGATATTGACAAATCTGAGCCCAAAGATGATATGTTTGCATGTGTTAGAATTTTTGTGGAAGTAGATCTAGAAAAAGGTTCCTCCCAAAGAAATTTTTTTGAACAAGGATAATTCGAAGCACACCCATACTTTGGACTATGATTAGTTACCTTTCAAATGAAAGTCCTATCATGAATACAACCATTTTTTGAAAGATTGCAAAATAATCACTCGGGTTTCTCAACCAACCTAGGACAAAGAGGAGCAATGTTAAATTATTAAAAAATATATGAATGCAAAGAAGATAACCCCCCCTTCAACTTTTATATAAGCTCCAATAGTCTCAAGACCATTAGCACCCTTTGGATCAAGGCAAGTGAACATGCAACCTCATGAAGTGGAATTCAATCCTCGACTCACTCTAGATTTGATTAAAAAGGTGCCTAATCATCCAAGGGGAGGAAGCATGGGATGAAAATCTAACATGTATGAAATTATATCTCAAGAAGAAACAATTATATTCTCTAAAATAATGGCTACTTCAACACCATCTTGTTGGGTATGTGTTATATTCTTTGCATGTGTGTGTGTGGGTGCGTCAGATATGACAATTGCGTCTATGTGGGTGGTTTTTTCTATTTTTAACGGTTTTGTAAATTAATCTCGGATTAAGGGATTAGGGTTTTGGTATCTACGCAATACCTAAAAACATTGTATATATATTGTATAGTGAATGGTGAAAATCGATATAATGAATATAAGAAAGGTTTTCTTAGTTGAGGGTTTCTGGTATAAATCTCTGTGTACTATGTGAATGAGCCATTGATTAAATTTTGTTTTGCTTAAGAATCTATATGCATTGCTTTACTTCACAGGTTTA
>SNQJ01S0062905.1:2380-22248 GCA_010110895.2 Picea sitchensis
CGCGAAGAAGAAATTTGGTAATTTCATTAATAAAGTAAAAGTGCTCAAATAGAGGCCAGGGGATGGACAACTAATAAAATGTTTCCTTTTTGAGTAAAGGAATCAAGAAAGTGAAAGGGAAATAAGAGATCGTTTTCTTAGCAAGGTTGAGATGAAAACATAACTTCTTGGGCGGGGCCCCAATTCCTGCATCGTGAATTAGTGTTGCTATGTTCTATCTGCATTACAAATAGAATTGAATGCTGGTTTGAAACTATTTGAAATTCATTTATGTTTCCATAGAAGCCTGATGGGATCAACACAATGCATTGTCATGTAATTGTTCAATTCTCCATATTAGATCAAATTACTTGAGCCAATACAATATTCAGGAATGCCGAGACTATCAAACCATGAAAATGAGAAGAGGTGTTAAATCCAACAAAGAAGCACCAACCAAAATTCCAAGGCAATTTTTTAATAGTAAATCTATATAAAAAAATAGTGGGCAATATATATTTATCCATAGACATCGGACTCAGTTCTTTGCACTGAAGCATTGAACATATTTGTCATAAATACAGGTACAAGAGTTACAAAAAAAAAGAAACATGCATACAATTTCGTGTTTTTCCTCTAGTGAGACAACATGCAGGAGCCATCGAGAAGCTCTTGAACATGCATACAAAACTCATTACCATGTTTTTTTAGGAAGTCAAGCTTGCAGTATTCTCCTCAGAAGGTCAATGTTGGCTATCACAATCTCAATATCTTGCGAAAGACTTGAGGTGACAAAGAAACAAGAGAGTGGTTCCGCAGTGGAATAATTCTTTGACTTGAAATAGGTCAACAAAACTCTTGCCCCTGATGCTGGCGACCTAGAGACATTGCAAAGCACCATTGAATTGTACAAATAGTAGGGAAAAGTCCTCAGTGAGAAGAGTTTCCAATCCACGACCACCACTTCCAAGAGTACGACATCCCGCAACATCGCTCTAACGACCCACCCCAGTAAGAAAGCAACCCATAATTCTTCAAATGTAGGAGGACATAGGAACCCTCCTCGTGGTAAAATTGATAGTTCTCAAGAGGTTCCCATGAGGAAGAAGAGGAAAAACGTTGTAGGGCAAGCGAAAGAGCCCGAAACTGAAAGTGAGGACTCACTAAGAGACCACCTCCTTACAGTCAAAGACTTCAGGGACACAACCTGCACGAGAAATTCAAGAGGTCCAAATTACTTCGTTGTGGGAGGAAGGGGACCAAGAGACCCCCTCCTTACAGAAAAAGACTTCAAGGACACAGGCTGCACGAACAATTCCAGAGGTCCAAATTACTTTGTTCTGGGCGGAAGGAGATGCGTAGTAGGAATATTCCTTACACCATTGGGAGTTCTGGTCCTCACCCCCTAACATGTTAATTTTATATCTAGAGAACATGAGACTGGTCCCGCAATTGAATAATTATTTGGCTTGAAATATATCTCTGAGCACATCAAGAGACCATTTCCTTACAGTCAAAGACTTTAGGGACACAGGTTGCACCAGGGAAAAATCCAAACCCAATCCAAAACCCTAAAAATGAAAGAAAATGAAACATCTATGAGGGTGAGGACTGCCATCCAAACCAAGAGACTCAAACTCTTGAGCTGCAAAGCGGCTATTGTGTTCAATGTCGATTTATTTTCTGAAACCCCTTCCTTTGGTCTTGTCAGGGCCTCCATGGCCGAGCTGGGAAGTGCCCCCCGTTATGGTTGATTTCAATTTTGGCACATGAGTGGGAACAACGTATGCATTGCCATCATACATCACTATATCATTGTTCATAAGATCATCTTCTTCCGGCTCGAAATCAACCGCATCAACCTCTGCGTTGGCCATCAACACAGGTGAGTGAGATGTTTGAGTAGGGGGGGTTGCCTTGGAATTATTTGGCTTGAAATATATCTCTCGGTGTACCAAGGGACCATCTCCTTTTTTGCTTCTAGGCGGAAGGAGATGAGTAGTAAGAATATTCCCTGGACCACTGGAACTTCTTGTCATATGGCTCGAAGATGTTTACTGTATCTGGACAAAAATGTTGCCGAACTGCTGCCATAAGTTAACGAGAATGTCCGTTTTCTCCAGATGATGTTTGAAATGAACATTCAAAAGGGATAATATAACCCTCCAAAAATATTTTTTTAATTTGTATCAATGGGAGATCTCCTCGAGCCTTTCTCTGATCAATGACAATGTCTACAGATCATGCATAATGAGTTGTTACCATTAAATCTTACTAATTGCATACTTAGAAAAAAGTGCGAAGGTGGAAGTGACACCGAAGAGCGATTAAGGATTGAATATTTCATGAAGCCACAAATCGGAAGACGCGCGAAAGAGGTTGCATGATGCTTGAAATGAACACTTGGAAAGGATAACACAAACCTCCACAAATCTTAGTTTAATTCATGTTAATGACATATCTCCTCTAGCCTTTCGGACATTAATGACAATCCTAACGGTTCCTGCAGGAGGAGATATTAGCATTAAAGCTTAATAATTTCATATCTAGAAAGAAGTGCAAAGATGGTAGGGATGGCGAAGAGTGATTAAGCATTGGACATTAAGTGAACTTGCCAACCCATGAAAGAGATTCCAAGAAATGGCCAAGTATGGAAAGCGGTCGGTCGGGCTTCAAAACAGGGTCACAAGTTATACTCAGGAGACATGAGGGATTGATGGTCAAATTGTATGTCTCCAAAATTTTGACTGCAAAATGTGTAACATGGAACAAGGCACAATGAAGGACTTTGACGGTCAATTTGTATATCGTGGAACTTCGGGTGCTGTTTGTAGGTCACAGAACAATGGAAGTGCAATGTTGAGCAAGCCTGGCCGAGAATCGACGATGGAAATAGTGGCCAAGTATGGAATGGGGAAGCGGTTGGTCAGACTCGTGATATAAAAGAATGAGACATATTCAGAACATGGCATATTGACGGGCTTCAAAATAGGGCCACAAGTTATACTTAGGAGACGTGAAGGCCCGATGGTCAAATTGTATGTCTCCGAACTTTTGATTGCAAAATGTGTAATATGGAACAAGGCATAATGATAGACTTCAACGGTCAATTTGTATATCGCGAAACTTCGGGTGTTGTATATAAAAACATGAGACATATTCAGAAAAAGAAATAAGTAACTAGAAAGGGAAAGTAAAGGAGAAAAATAAAGGGGAATTTGGTTATTAATTTGTAGATCAGGGAAGTTCGGGTGTTGTTTGCAGGCAACAAAACAATGGAAACGCAATGTTGAAACGCTTATCAGGGAACCCGTGATCCAAAAAGTTGTTGAATATGGAACGAGGAAGCATTTGGTCAGACTCGTGATATAAAAGAATCAATGGAAATCTGAACACGTGAATCCACCAACCCGTGCACCTAGACATTTTCCGAAAAATGACTAAGTAACAAGAAACAAAAAGCAAAGGGAAAAAAGAAAGGGGATGGAAATTTTCAGAAGCGGGAATTGGTGTTAAGAAATCCCCATTGATGGTCTTAACAATAATTATGAAGTGCATTAAACATGTGAACATGCTCTTCAATCAAGGAATAGATAAAGTGACCCATGCTTATACTTTCCAGGATGTGTTTTCATAAGAGAAGCATCGAAAGGCTATAGGAAAATCAATTTTGGGATGTTCAAGTAAAATTATTGTATTGTCAACTTCACCGTAAGTATAACAACGATGAATTTGAATTTTAATTTTCTGTAGTTGATATGATAGTTCCATTGGAATTCACATAACATATATCCTTTTATTTCAAAATATTTTTGAAGATGAATTTTGGTAATTTCATCGATCAAGTAAAAGTGCTAAAACGAGCCGCATATTACATTTGCTTCACAAAGCTTACATTAAAAGGCAAATCAAGTCCTTTATATTCTTTAAGATCATAGAAAAATCGCTAAGATCTTGAATGTATCATTAATTTTCTAGAACCAAGCATACGACCAAGAGCCAAGTAAACACCAAATGTATTGAAAGTTGAGGCACAAGGCAATGCATGAACACAGAAGGTGCCAAGGGAGATCCCACAACGGTCCATAGAGAAATACACATTGACCTATGCATCTAACAATTTGATATAAAAAAAAACACACGTGGCATTGGTTTTCACTTACATCTGGGATATGTTCCCATGAGAAAATGATCGGGCCCATGAGAACCTTGAACTATAGCATGAAATCAAATGAACAAAAGTCTACCAAACATAAGACAACACAAAACCAGCAAAGTTTGGGCATTGTATCCCAACTATAACCAAATCCTCAAATGGGCACCAAGAAACTTTCCAATTACTATTTTACCATGAAGCAAGATCACTATGGACATTTTCTTCTGATAGTACTATGTTCTATCATTACCAGTTCTAACAATGCCAAATTTCCAATATTATTGGAAATTTGTGATGGGTTTGTTCAGAGGAGCAAGCCATTTTGACGGTTCAAAGGATGGACCTGATTTATTCACAGTTGGATACTTTGTATGGGGTTTGTCCTCATGCTTCTCATTCCTGGACTGAACAGTCTTATGCGCTTCATGTTCAATTTTCCATGGCACTGCAAAAATCTATTCATATCGTCATTGGGTAGCATGGATAGATACACATGAGATTATTTTGTTTCCTGCCGATGCTTGATATGATTTTTTTTTTGGTTCAACTGATATGCGGTATTGCATTGTCCTCATTTAATGTAAATTTTCTATGGATCCAAAAGTCATGCAACATGTAGACACTGTTTGCCTTTTTCTGTAGGTATACTTCATATGGCAATTCTGCTAGCCCAAGAAGAACATCTTGTAACATAGGTTGTCTAATTGTACAATGTATGATTGTGTTGCTGGTGGTTCAGATGGTAGCGTTGAGGCAATGCCTATATATGTAAGGGCATTTTTTACTGCATCGTAGACAATCAATTGTACCATCATTTATGAAAGGAGAGGCAGAAGCAAGAGAGTTGCATTTGGCACATACATGCTCGAAGTCGGTTGAGTACCCATTCACTGCAACCAAAACACCATCAACCTAGGAACGTGAACACAATAGTTAATATATTGAACAATATAATATACAACTCCACAACAAAAAAAAGCTGCAGAAAATTGGTGAAGGAAATTTTTATGAGCAAAGTGTGGATGGAATTGTAGATGTATACACACAACAATTGTCGAGCTAGTTAGTTTCTTGAGATCGTGTACTATGTCTGTTTGCAATCCTGTTACAAATGTTTCTTGGGTTGTGCGAAAGATCCTTTCTTTAACACATATTTTCTTTCTTATATTTTTGAAGAGAATAAGTGGAAATTGCCCTTTATGCAATTGTTGTTCCATTGAGGAAAACAAATTTGAATAGGTTTCAAACAATTGTCGCTGCAACATGGAACAATGCAATAGTTGTGTAACATAACCGAGATACATGGACATATGAAAGTAAAGGACAAAACTGGATATGGAGAACAATACCATTTCCTTGACGTTGTCTGACTCTCCATATTTTATATGGAGAATGTGTTGCGAGCCAAGTTTTCTCATGAGTGTGACAACTACACCAATGGTTCCGATTGGGTAAGTGTTGTTGCTATGTGCAAGTTGGCTGATTGTTGTGTCCGGTACGAAACGGTATTTTGAACAAATCGTGGGAAGTTTTTCCACAATACTTGTTTTGTTGAGCGATATAATCCGATCACAATCACCACAATCATATACTATTTTGGGCAATATATTAAAATTTGTAATGGATATCCCATTACCTGACAAGATCTTTTCTGCATGTTTTTGGACAAGTTGTGTAGGGATAGTTAGTGTGACTTTCATCATGGCTTAATTGTCTATCATGTCATCATGCACAACGCATCTAGTTTTGTTGGCCTCTTCCAAGTAGGTGCTATACATGACCATTATGTCCCCGACGAACACTTGTCCAGTTCAACGACTGTTCAAGCCTTCTATTGATAGTATATTGGGTGTTATAAGTTTAGACCTGGTGACATTTTTTGAAGAGGAAAAGTAATGTGAATGGTAGTTTGCATTATTTTTTCCTAGCATAAATGTACAAGTAGACGCACAACTTGGATGAAGTATGGAGGTCAAAGTTTTGTAACCAGACCTCTTAGTCTGCGGAACTTTCACTATGTTCAACGTCTCACTTGCGCTCGTCGATACTTCTTGTGAACTGCAAAGTATGTGTTGCAGATGGCATCAAAATATTTATCATGGAATATATGAATAAATATCTCAGGATATTTGTTTGGTAAACATATCAGGAGCACAATGTATGAATCTTTACCTTTGGCCTTGTCGTTCCATTGATGTTTGCGATGATTGACTTCTCATGCCCATGTCACTAGTCCAAATTTTTCTAATGCAAGCATGTATACATGAACATCAGAAGGACTAAATAAGCATATGCATTGTATATTGTCCATAATTTTTCTGAATGTCACATACATGCTCAAAGGAGGTGGAATATGAAATAGGGTGTCAAGGGATACTCGAAAAACATGAGGACCCGACGGTCAAATTGTATGCCTCATAATTTTTGAATGCAAAAATATGTAACACAAAAAATGTCATGATGGGGGAGTCCGACAACCAATCTGCATATTGCGGAACCCTCAAAGCTAGAGGCACAATCTTTAGCTCGCCAGCCCGAGAACCCTCGATCGAAAAAGTGGCTAAGTATGGAATGATGAAGTCGTTGGTCGGAGTTGTGATATAGAAGCATGCATATAAATGTGAACCCACGAGTCTGCCAACCCACGCACCTAGACATTTTTGGAAAAAAATGACTAAGCAAAGAAACCACAAAGCAAAAGTAGAGGGGAAAAACAAAGGGGAATTCAGTTAAGTATAGAAGAGGGAAAAAAAGGGATAATAGATAGTGGGAAAATAGAAATGGGGTGTAACGTCCTCAACCACCCAGGTCGGGCCATGATACATGAGAGAACACTTTCATTCTCTTTGCGGAACATATTGTAACATACCCAACATCCAACTGAGCTATGCCACATAATATTTTTGAATTGCATGCAATTAAAACATATACACACAGAACTTTTGTGGAACATTATATATAAAACGTAAACAAACAAATACATTTCATAAATGCATGGATTCATACTGAAATAACAGTAAACATATACAAGAAACACCCATAAATATAAAGACATTTATAACCACACATAAGATAAACCGATAAAAATACACACGTAAATAATAATGCAACATGTAAATTTATCACACAATTGAAACTTATCTTGGTAAGAATATCATCGACTGTGTGTATACCTTCCACGAACCTCCAAGGCTTAGACCACACTGATCATCACTCACAACAGTGGGTCACCCCCGAGCTGGGACCAAACTCCACCCGGGTAAAGGGTTCCTAACCAGGTTAATGGATCATGGAAAACAGGAAAGACTCCGTCACATGTGCCAACTCAAACTAACAAACTAAAGTCCCTCATTCTCCACATGCCTATCCCACCCTAGGAAGTGTGCCCCTTCTCTGCTCAACAATCCTCCGTCTGCCCCACTTCCTTTCCGTGATTCGACAACAGGCCAGACCGGAAGTCTCAGAGCCCTGTAGCTGTAGTTTAGCACCTTCAAGAAATCAATTCCCAATAATTCTCTCACCCAGAGAATTTCTCATGGGCATGAAAACCCACCTCTTCAATATCCCGACAACCCGCTTCTTCAATTCATCTCCCAAGCTAACCAACTACACAAACGAGTATGACTATGGATACATGTTCAGGTACAATGACATGAAGGCATGGAGGTTAATTGACCGAGTGAGTGAAATCTCATGGAATAATTGACTGAATAATGGACAAAATGGTGGATGAATTATGAAAAATGAACTAAGTCCAAACAATATATATGCATGTCCCCAACTTGACACTTGTCATGTTGGGAGCTACTTTGGCCCACTTGTCCCCAACTTTGGAACTTAGGATAAAATAATTATCCATACTTTATATTTAAAAAATATTAATATAATATTCCCTTTTTAGCTTAAGCTCCCTACCTTAGCCCTTTTCCTTAACTTTTAGCCCCCCCTTTCCCTTAACTAGTGGAGTTTAGTCCGCCATACTCTTTTATCGTGGTCGATCTGTGCGCAACGATGTATTTTATATTAATGTTGAGACATATACAAAAGTAGGCACACTGGCCTTTAACATCTAGGCTCTCTAGCTTAATAATCACAAAAATGGCTCACCAGCCTATAAAACACAGCATATACACAAGGCTCCTTGGCCTCAAAGTCGTGTGCACTTAAGTTGATGCGCGCGATATCCTAGAATGTGCACACTTCCTTATTTTACTGTGCAGTACATGCACACACTATGCCATGAAAGGTGCATACAAAAATGATATCAAACCACTCACCAACTTAAGTACATTTTCATTTACATTACAATTGGGTTCGTCCTAGGGATATTACAACCCCCTCCTCTTATTTATGCACTGTCCTCAGTGCATTATATACTCATACACAACAATATTTTAAAAATCCTCAAAAAGATGCGGGTATTCTGCTCGCATTGCATCCTCATGCTCCCAAGTAGCATCCCGAGGACCGTACCATGTCCATTGGACCTTTACAAGCCCTATGGCTCGATTCCATAGATGTTTGATTTTCTGGTCCATAATGCATACTGGATGCACTTGGAAAGTGCCTTCTTGCTCCACCTGAATCACATTCCAATCAATAACATGATTAGCATCATGTATATATTTCTTTAGCAATGATACATGGAATACATTATGAATAGACATAGATGCATGTAATGCAATCATATAAGCCACTGGACCAATCCTCTATAGGATTTCAAATGGCCCACAATAACGAGCTACCAACTTTGAACAATTTCCCAACTTCAGGGAACTTCTGTTGGCTTTCACTTTCAAAAATACATGGTCTCCCACTTTAAATTCCCCGTGAGTTCTGCCCTTATCAGCATAGATTTTTTGCCTATCTTGGGTAGCCTTTAAATTTTGCTTTATTTTTATCATTTGCTCCTCCATTTCCTTGAGCAAATCTGGCCCAATCACTGCTCTATCTGTTGGGTTATCCCAACTTACTGGTGTGTTGCACCTTCTTCCATAAAGTGCCTCAAATGGGCTCATCCTTAAATATGTTTGGTACCCATTGTTATAATAAAAATCTACCAAGTGTAGGTAGTCTTCCAATTTTGATGGTTTATCCATCGCATACATCCTCAACATATCCTCAATCACTTGATTCACCCTCTCTGTTTGTCCATCTGATTCTGGATGATAAGATGCACTAAAATTCAAATTTGTTCCAAATCCATTAAATAATCCCTTTCAAAATTTTGAGGTAAATTTTGGATCTCTTTCAGACATAATTGTCTTGGTTATGCCATGTAATCGAACAATTTATTTCATATAAACATCAACAATGTTGGTTGCCTTGTGAGTGAGCTTATCTGGAATAAAATGGGCAGCTTTAGTAAGCTTATCCACCACTACCATGATATAATCATGCTGCTTGTTTGTTCTTGGCAGTTTGGTGATGAAATCCATTGTTACAACTCCCCATTTCCACTTAGGAATGGGTAATGGCTGTAGAAAACCAATTGGGTGTCTATGCTCAACTTTTACCTTTTGACATTCCAAACTTT
Source organism: Picea sitchensis (assembly GCA_010110895.2). NCBI lineage: Eukaryota > Viridiplantae > Streptophyta > Pinopsida > Pinales > Pinaceae > Picea > Picea sitchensis. The sequence goes on from SNQJ01S0062905.1 coordinate 12,052, forward strand.
TGGCAATAAAATCTGCTACTTCTTTCTTCATGCCTGACCAATAATATTAGCTCTTGACAGCTATAATGGTTTTCTGATATCTTGGGTGCCCAGCATAAGGTACATTATGCATTTCCCTCAATATCAGATTTTTCAATTCCTGGGAATTTGGTACATAAATTCTTCTCCTGTACATGAGAATTTCGTCATTATCTAGCTTGTATTCATCAATTTTCTGTTGCAAATTACCTTGTTGTAATTTTGCCACTAATTCCTTGTATTTCAAATCTGATTTTGCAGCCTCTAAAATTCCATGTTTCAAATCTAATTGGTACCTGATAATGGATGTAGCATGCATTTCATGCACTCTTTTGCTGAGTGCATCAACCACTTTGTTCTCTTTCCCCTTGATATGCTTTATATCAAAGTCATATTCACTTAGAAATTCTAACCATCTGCTTTTCCTAGCATTTAGAGTTGGCTAATCAAATAAAGATTTCAAACCATTATGGTCTGTCCTCAGCTGAAACCTTTTCCCCATGAGGTAGTGTTTCCATTTCCTCAAGGCATGCACTTTGGCTGCTAACTCCAAATAATGAGTGGCATAGTGTCTTTCATTCTCTTTCAACTTCCTTGATTCATATCATATAACAAACCCATTTTGACTGAGGACTCCACCAAGTCCTTCTTTGCATGCATCTGTGCATACAATGAAGTCTTCATTTAGGTCCGCAATCCTTAGTATTGGAGCACTTGTTAATAATTTCTTCAAGTGTTGGAAACTCTTTTCACAATCCAATGTCCACTGAAACTTCACACCCTTCTTCTGTAATGAAGTGATTGGGTGTGCAATCTTTGAGAATCCTTTAATAAATATCCTATAGTAGCCTGCAAGACCCATGAATGATCTCAGCTTTGTCACATTCTTTGGTGCTGACCATTCTCTAATGGCTTCTATCTTCTCCGGATCCACTACTATCCCATCCTTTGAAATGATATGTCCCAAATAATGAATTTTCTTTTGATAAAATGAGCACTTGGTCAATTTGGAATACAACTGATGCTCCTTTAATACTTGAAAAACCATCCTCAAATGATGTTCATTCTCTTCCTTTGACTTAGAATATATAAGAATGTCATCCAAAAATACAATGACAAACTTGTCTAAATATTCTCGGAAAACACCATTCATTAAGCATATGAAAACAACTGGTGCATTTGACAACCCAAATGACACCACTGTGAACTCATAATGACCATACCTTGTCCTGAAGGCGATCTTTCTGATATCTTCCTCCTTAATCCTTACCTGATGGTATCCTGACTTGAGATATATCTTTGAAAATATCTTTGCATCCTTCAATTGATAAAAAAGATCATCAATCCTTGGCAGAGGATACTTATTCTTAACAATCACTTTATTCAACTGTCTGAAATCAATGCACAATATTAATTTCCCATTTTTCTTCTCCACGAAAAAGACCAGGGCACCCCAAGGTGACACACTTGGGCGTATATACCCCTTCTTCAGAAGTTCTTCAAGCTGCATTTGCAACTCCTTCAACTCTGGTTTACTCATTCTGTAAGGAGTCTTTGACACTGGAGCTTCTCTAGGAATTAAATTTATAGAGAAATCAATATCTCTGTTTGGGGGTAGTCTTGATATCTCCTTGAACACAACTTCAAAATATTCCAGGACTGCATGATCTTCCAAATTTGGCACCATATCTTTAGGTGTCTCTTCCATATGAGCTGCAAACATTTGACAACCTTTCTTGTAACATTTCTTCAGCTGCAATGCTAAAATTTCTCTGATGGTTACTGCCCTGGGAATTCCCTGCACTTTCCTTAGACTCCCTTCCTCATCAAAGCAAGCAAGTTCCTTGTTATGATAGTCTAGGATAGCATGATGCTCATCCAACCAATCCATCCCAATTAGGCAGTCATAAGAACCTAAAGGCAAGATGTTCAAATCTTCCCTAGTGTTCAGTCCATTCATGTCCATAAGATATGACTTAACCATTTCATTAACTTTTCTTTTGGCTTCAATAGCCAGTTGCACCAACCAAGATTTTTCATGCTTGCTTCTTGGCAAATGCAAACTTTCCACCATCTTAGGATCTATATAATGACTAGCTCCTGAATCAATTAAAATAGCAATGGTTTGGTTATTGATCATACCTTCCACTTCAATCATATGTGACTGATACTCTACTTGCTTGTTGTCCAGGGCTGCATAGATCCTTGGTACATTTTTGCCCATGTCCTCCACTTTTTCAGCTTGCTGTACATTGTGAACCGTTCTCACTTTTTCACCTCTGTGCGGACAATCTCTAAACATATGATCTCCTTTACTACCCCTACATTGAATAGGTGGTTGCCTTGGCCTTTGACCCCCTGTCTGAATCGTTCCGGGTTCTCTAAAAGTTGGTTGTCCCTGAGTATTATTTCTAAAGAATGGTGGCTTAGTTCCCTTCTTCCTCTGATCCATCTTGAATTTATTTGTCTTCCCAAGTTTTTTGGAAATTTGGCCTTGATTTTTGCTGATCGTATAGGAATTTATCTTACCTTATGGTCTCCTCCAATGTCTTGGGATCATCATACTGTATTTTGTCACTGATGAATGATGACAATCCACTCAAATACCTTTGAATATTAACTCTCTCATTCTTGATGAAAGAAACATACTTCAACAGTTCTAAAAACCTTCTCTCATATTCATCTATGGTCATACTCCCAAGCTTGAGTTCAAAGAACTCTTTCATTTTCTTGTCATAGTATCTCTTAGTCAAGTATTTCTTCTCAACATACTTCTTGAATTCCCTCCAAGTAACACTTTTCTCTTTAATGTGCTGCACCTGCACAAGATGATCCCACCACATGGATGCCTTTCCCTTGAGCTGATAGATAACAATTATACCTTCTGCATAAGAAGAATAATTATGCAATTGATAATACTTTCTCATGCCCAACAACCATGTCTCTGCATATTCATCCTTCTTTTGCTCACCATCAAATGTAGGAGGTTTGATTTTGTTCATTTCTCCTCATAGCTCATCCACCCCAGACCCATTATGCTTCATGATAGGGGATGGACTTGAGATACTATGTGATCTCTTATTACAATGCCTCGGGGGGTGGTGGTGATGTCTGCTAACACTCCTTGCTCTTCTTTCCTCATAAGGAGGCCTGTGGCTTCCAGATTTGCTTGAGCTACTCTCCTTATCCAATTTCTTTTATATTATGTTCAAGCTCTGCATTAACTTCATGTTGAAGTCATCCTTTTGCTCCTTAGCTCTCATAAGCCTTTCATTATCAACTTTATGGCTTTGGACATCCTTCTTCAAATTTTTAATGGTCTCTACCATATTCATGTTTTAATCCCTTCCTTCTCCATGTCCATTGGAGTTTGTTCCTTCAATTCCCAAATGAACATCCATCCTTCTAATCTCACCCTCCTGACTGTAAGTCCTCTGTGTCTCTTCCATTACTCTGGATTCAATGTTGATATTGATTTGATCTAGTTTTTTTTAACTCTGCAAAATCTGCAACCAACAAAACTTTGTCAGGCTAACTGCTTCAACAATTTCATGAAAATATGAACCATTCTGGTTCAATAAGATATATCAGAATTATTTCTTCTAATTTCCTTGAAAATTGAATTCCTAGATCAATTTTTTGGGTGTATATTTCGATTCCACTTTCAAACACTGTTCTAACGCTTTCTCCCATGCTCAATTCCGAGTCTTGAGTAGAAAGTTATGGTTATTAGAAATTTTCCCATTAATTTTTTTGTTCATTTTTCAACTTGTCGTAACTATGCGTTGTAATTATGCAATTTAACACCTACTCCATTGTATTTTTCATAGGATCTCAATTGGGTTTATTCATATACATATTATGGACACTCTTTCCAAGTTTCACCTTTTTCTGGGTTATGGGATGCTAGTTACAGCTTGCTGAAGTTCTTGGCCAATTCATGTTTTTGGTCTGGAATGATACATGTACCTTATTTTTCATATTAAACACTTTTAACATGCCCAGAAATTTAATTGAGCTCTGGGACTGTATTCCATGTTTCAATATATTTCCATTGACTACTTCTATGCCTCATTCTGACTCAGGAGCAGAAAGTTATGGCTCTTTGAAGTTAGACGGGTCTTAAAATTTACTCTCCACTGTTTGTGTTGTAACTTTCTCATAAAAGCTCCATTTTACGAACGGTTTAAACCATTAGAAAGCTCTCTCCGAGCTATTTTATTTGAGCCGCAGAGATAGAGTGTGCCAAAGCACATTATGTTCTTGTGGTTTTTGAGTAGCTAAAAACGTTGTTAAGGCCCTCAAAAACGCGCTACAAAAAGATGACGTTCAAATGATATAAAACGTCGCAGAAAATTGCTGGTTTTCTGTTGTTGTTCACCCTCCAAATGACTTCGCACGCACAATTTTCAACCTTTAAACCCATATTCACCATGCACAACAATATCACAAGGTAAATCGTGCTTCGCACACCTTTAACCACTATGCATCACTTCTCTGTCGTGCCAATAACTGGCGCACACTACTTTTGTGTCGCGCACCAATATCCACCGTGCAAATTTTTTGTTCTTGCACTATTACATGTTGCACACAGTTTTTGTATCACACACTGATATTTCATGCACATTTCTCTCTATGCGCTGCAACATGCCGAAGTTTAGTACGCCCCTACCGCGCACCATTTACTACACTGTTGTGTGACAACTTATACTCATACTACGCATGCACCAACCAAACTCCTTTGTGCTTTGCAATAATGTGCACACCATGAGCACCATTATTATGTGTGTGCACACCATGCACACCTTTTATGCATATGCACAACGCACAATTCTAAATTTAGCACGCACACTCGCACACCAACATTTTTCTGTGCGACGCCAAATTTTAGTGTGCGCACCCACACACCAACATTTTTTTGTGCGGTGCCCAAAGTTAGCGCGTGCACCAACATGCCACATTTTTCCGCGTGGCACCCAATTTTTACATATCATAAGCCTTTTACTATGCATCCTATATTTTTAGTGCTCCCACCTGCGCACATTCATTTTTATGGGCATCAATTCCTCGTGAATTTTGCTGCAGAAATTGGTTCTTTTGCTTCCATTCCTACCGTAGACATTCTGCAACTATGAAATTTGTCCAATTTCACCCCGATAACACCAATTCAACCTTTGTAACAACAAATCATTGTGAGTTGACATTTCTGGAATGGATTTTTCCCAAACTCCATTCATGAATTGAGAATTTTAATTACGAATCTTGCTCCAATTGTCATGGCTTCGCTGTAACATCAAATTTGACCAATTCCAGGTCCAAATTTGCTAGAACAGATATTAAATCAATAATTTCTCACCACTTGGCTAGATTTCTTAATTTTCTTATGAATTTAACAACAGAAATTGGGGATTTTCCCAATTCCACACAATGGCCGGTTTTTTTTTACCATGAACGCTCTACAACTCAAAATTTGGCGACTTCGAAATAATTCCTCTGTGAAATTTTGCCTCAACCCAACTTACTTGCCCCATCTGGGCTCAATGTTAAAACTGAAGCTATGATACCATATTGTAACATCCCCGACTACCCAGGTCAGTCCACGATACACGAGAGAACGTTTTCATTCTCTCTACGGAACATACTGTAACATACCCAACATCCAACTGAGCTATGCCACATGAGATTTTCAAACTGCATGCAATTAAAACATATACCCACAGAACTCTTGCGGAACATTATATATAAAACGTAAACAGACAAATACATTTCGTAAATGCATAGATTCATACTAAAATAACAATAAACATATACATGCAACATACACAAGCAATACCCATAAATATAAAGACATTTTTAACCACACATAAGATAAACCCATAAAAACACACACGTAAATAATAATGCAGCATGTCAATTTATCACATAGTTGACACTTATCTTGGTAAGAATATCACCGACTGCATGCAGACCTTCCACGAACCTCCCAGACTTAGACCACACTACTCATCACTCACAACAGTGGGTCACCCTCGAGCTGGGACTAAACTCCACCCGGGTAAATGGTTCCTAACCAGGCTAATGGATCATGGACAACAGGAAAGACTCCATCATAGGTGCCAACTCAAACTAAGAAAATAAAGTCCCTCATTCCCCACATGCCTATCCCACCCCAGGAATTGTGCCCCTTCTCTGCTCAACAATCCTTCAACTGCCCCACTTCCTTTCTGGGCTTTAGCAACATGCCGGACAGGAAGTCTCAAAGTCCTATAGCTGCAGTTTAGCATCTTTAGGAAATCAATTCCCAACAATTCTCTCACCCAAAGAATTTCTCATGGGGCTGGCAACCTGCCTCTTCAATATCCCATAGGTCCGACAACCTGCTTCTTCAATCCAACTTCCAAGCTAACCAGCTACACAAACGAGTATGACTATGGATACAGGTTCAGGTACAATGACATGAAGTTATGGAGGTTAACTGATTGAGTGAGTGAAAGATCATGGAATGATTGACTGAATAATGGATGGAATGGTGGATGACTGATGTAAAATGAAATAATTCCAAACAATATGTATGCATGTCCCCAACTTGACACTTGTCATGGTGGGAGCTACTTTGGCCCACTTGTCCCCAACTTTGGAACTTAGGATAAAATAATTATCCATACTTTATATTTAAGAAATATTAATATGATATTCCTTTTTTAGCTTAATATCCCTAGCTTATCCCTTCTCCTTAACTTTTATCCCCCCCTTTCCCTTAACTAGTGGATTTTAGTCCCCCATACTCTTTTATCATGGTCTATCTGCGTGCAACGATGTATTTTATATTAATGCTGAGACATATACAAAAGTAGGCGCATTGGCCTTTAACATCTAGTCTCTTCGGCCTAATAATCACAAAACTGGCTCACCAGCCTATAAAACACAACATATACACAAGGCTCCTTGGCCTCAAAGTCGCGCACACTTAAGTTGATGCGCGTAATATCCTGGAATGTGTACACTTCCTTATTTTACTGCACAATACATGCGCGCACTATACCATGAAAGGTGCATACAAAAATGATATCAAACCACTCACCAGCTTAAGTACATTTTCATTTACATTACAATTGGGTTCGACCTAGGGATATTACATGGGGAGGGGAATGTTCGGAAGCGAGAAGTCTCAACAAAGGCCCATTGTTTCCAAATCATCGTTTTCTAGTCCAATATTATATCCACCTACTCATTTTGTGTGTTTGATTTACTATCACAATTGGTATACCTTTTCGAAGATTGTACTTCAACCTCCTCTATTGTGGCATATAAGATTTCATCCTCTTGTCCAACTAATCTGTTTCTTTCAATGTAGCAATGGAGAAAAATACAATGGACATGAAGGTAAGTTAGTATGTAGAAATACATGTAAAAAAATAAAATACAGTTCTATTTATTTCAATGTAGCAGCACAAACAATACAATTGACATGAAGATAAGTTATTATGTAGGACGATATGTAGTATCTACATACAATAAACTAGGTGCAAAGCAGTGGAACAAATATACAGACAATAAATGAAATACTAAACAATGGAATATGAAAAGAGTAGAAGCATGCACCTTTGTATCTCCTCTTCTACATTTGTGGTAAAGAGTCCCTCATCTTCTCCAGTTATTCTGTTTGTTTCAATGTAGCAATGCATAAAATACAATGGACATGAAGGTAAGTTGGTATGTAGGAAGACATGTAAAAAAATAAACACAATTCTATTTATTTCAATGTAGCAGCACAAAGAATACAATTAACATGAATATAAGTTATTATGTAGGAAGATACATAGTATCTACATACAATAAATTAGGTGCAAAGCAGTAGAACAAATATACAGACAATAAATGCAATACAAAATAATGGAATATGAAATACGAGTAGAAGCATGCACCTTTGTATCTCCTCTTCTACATTTGTGGTAAAGAGTCCTTCGTCTTCTCCAGTTATTCTGTTCGTTTCAATGTGGGAATGCACAAAATACAATGAACATGAATGTAAGCTGGTATGCAAGAGAGAACAAGTAATATGTACATACANTTGTATCTCCTCTTCTACATTTGTGGTAAAGAGTCCTTCGTCTTCTCCAGTTATTCTGTTCGTTTCAATGTGGGAATGCACAAAATACAATGAACATGAATGTAAGCTGGTATGCAAGAGAGAACAAGTAATATGTACATACAGTAAATGTAACGTCCCCGACCATCAACCCACTTGCCGGACAACGCTACTACGCGGAAACATTCTCATACTTATGTAGTATGCACTTAAATGAAGTTAAATGTCCTAATAGAGTAAACATATAATTGAAACTAACATATGTAATAAATGGAATCAACAGTAATATCATTGCAACAGAATACATGATAATATTGCAAGCAACACAAACATGCATTTTCATTGAATTTAAACGCATCTTTGAAACTATAGTAACTCCACCAACCATGTGCAGACCTTCCACGAACCTCCCAGCCTTATACCACGCTGCTCATCATGCTCAACAGTAGGTCACCCCTGAGCTGGGACTAAGCTCCACCCAAGGTAAGGGATTCCTAGACTAGGTTGAGGTTATAGGAAAATTGCACAGAGCAACCGGAAGGATTCTCTCCAGGAGCCTTCTTACGCCCACTACTCATGAACTCTCATTCCCCACATGCCTGTTCCTCCCGGGAGTATACACCTTCACAAGCATAGTCCATCGGTGCTTCACCTCCCTGTTGACACGAAGTTTAATGTTTTACCCTTTAAACTTGAAGCGAAGCTTTTTCCTAGTCATGGAGCCACCCTTAATTTTAAAAAGAGTAAAAAATCTTTCGATTTTTCGCATTTCGGGATTCGGCTTTTCACAAGGCATGTTTTCCTAATTAAAAACTCCAGATTTCCTGGTGTTGAAATCTTGAAAAGGTCTTATATTAAAGTAATAAATAAAATAAAAAAAAGAAAAAAGAAAAAAGAAAAAAGAAAAAAGTAGGTGCTATAAACCCCGACGCGTGTTTCACAAAGTATCCTCTAATTGTGATTAATTAAACTCTTAAACACGATCAACAACTTAATCTTTCGCGTTTCGGGTTTCTTTGTATCAAAGTGTTGTCAAAGCAGTAGCCCTTGAACTCCTGATCCCCGATTTTCCGAAAGGAAGAAGTTAGTTACTAATCTTAAATGATTAAAGCGTTAATATAAGTAATCAACGTCTAAACTAATCCCATCTCAATTTCATGATTCAGGGTTTTCTTATGGCATGCCTCATGGGTACAAGACCCGTGAAATGCCGAAATGTGAAATCACGATTTTTTTTAGTAAAGTTTAAGACGATTTTAAGTTAATTTAAAATGGGATTAATAAGGATTAAAACAACTTTCTGGTTTCGCATTTTGGGATTTAGTGAAAGTAGTCCTTTTAAAGCTCTAGTTTGAAATCGCCGACATACGGTAATATTTGCAACAGACAAATAAAGATATTTTTGACTTAACTATGTATCTTTGGGCATATCTTCCCCATTAATACATTAAAATTTTACCACCTATCTCAGTATGCTCGTCGTAAGAAGAGTTAAAGGTTAATAGAGGATTGGTTTATTTTTTTGAATTTCATTTTTATCGTTTAAATTCAGAAGTGAATTGCATTAAGCAAGCTTACACATTTGTCTCTGTGATAGGAATTCATCCTAAACACGAACATTATGGCACCTAGAAAGGAACCTAAGAAAAGTGAAGAAGCAACTAAAATCTCCAGCCCAGAAGGAGATGTTGTGTCTGATACTACACTGCATGCCATTGACTCCATCAAATCCTGGAGGAAAATTTTCGAAACCCTGGACTACAAAATGAAGAATTTTTCGATGATTTTGAAAACAAACTCTGGGACATAGCAGAGTCTGAACTTCACAAAGTGGCTACGCACCCACGACTCATGACATACAACGATATGATCAGTTGGGATTTAGAGAGGACAGACGTGCAGACAAGAAGCATTTTGGACAGTCAAGGGGTTTTCATCGGCTCTTTCAGACCAGAGCATATACAAGTAATGTACAAACTGTCTCCCACTTCTAAATATATTTATAAAAAATAATTCGTAAGTGAATTTCAAAGGAAAGAATGCACAGAGGCAGACCAAACATACCCCAACATAATCAGAGACTGGTGGAG
>SNQJ01S0062905.1:26959-39162 GCA_010110895.2 Picea sitchensis
CGCACATGATGCACTTGCAGGACACCTTCTTGCTCCACCTGAATCACATTCCAATCGATTACATGATTAGCTTCATGTATATATTTCTTAAGCAATGAAACATGAAACACATTATGTACAGTCATGGATGCAGGTAATGTAAGCATATATGCAACTAGCCCAATCCTTTCTAGGATTTCAAATGGCCCACAAAATCTGGCTGCCAACTCGGTGCAGTTTCCCATCTTCAGGGAACTTCTATTGGCTTTTACTTTCATGAAAACATGATTGCCCACTTTAAATTCTTTGTGGGTTCTGTTCTTATCAGCATAACTCTTCTACCTGTCTTGGGCAACTTTCAAATTCTGCTTAATTTTTAGCATTTGATCTTCCATTTCATTGAGCAACTTTGGCCCAACTACTGCCCTATCAATGGGATTATCCCGACTTACTGGAGTATTGCACTTTATGCCATAAAGTGCTTCAAATGGGCTCACCTTCAACGATGCTTGATACCCATTGTTGTAGGCGAATTCTACCAAATGTAGGTAGTCTTCCCATTTCGATGGTTTGTCCATCACATATATCCTTAATATGTCTTCTATTACTCGATTTAACCTCTCTGTCTGCCCATCATACTCAGGATGATAGGCTGTACTAAAGTTCAGATTCGTTCTGAACCCCTTGAATAACCCCTTCCAGAAATTTGAGGTAAATTCAGGTCTCTATCAGACACAATTGTCTTAGGGATTCTGTGCAATCGTGCTACTTCCCTTACAAAGATGTCAGAAGCATCCGCTTCCTTGTGAGTAGTCTTTAACAGAATGAAATGGGAAGCTTTCGTAAGCTTCTCCACCACCACCATAATTGAATCATGTTGCTTGCCTATTCTGGACAATCCTATGATGAAGTCCATTGTCACTACCTCCCACTTCCACTCAGGAATGGGTAAGGGTTGCAGCAACCCTGTTGGGTGTCTGTGCTCAGCTTTAACCTTCTGGCACTCCATACATTTGGCGATGTATTCAACAATATCCTTCTTCATACCTGGCCAGAAATAATGGATCTTGACTGCTGTGGTTTTATGATATGCAGGGTGCCATGAATAAGGCACATTATGCATTTCATGCAAAATCATACGTTTCAAGTCCTGGACATTAAGTATATCAATTTTTTTCTTGTACAGAAGTGTTCCATCTATTTCCAATTTATAATTTTCCACTTTCTGTGGCATCTTGCCTTGTTGTAACTTTGCTACCCGCTCCATGTACTGCAAATCTGCATTTGCAGCTTCCAAAATTATGCCCTTTATATCAGTTCAGTACATGCTAATGGATGTAGCATGTAACTCATATACTCTCCTACTAAGTGCATCAACAACTTTATTCTCCTTCCCTTTGATATGTTCGATATCAAAATGGTACTCACAGAGAAACTCCAACCACCTACTCTGCCTAGCATTCAAGGTTGGCTGATCGAACAAATACTTTAGATCGTTATGGTCTATTCTCAGTTCGAACCTCCTTCCCATGAGGTAATGCCTCCACTTCTTTAGAGCGTGTACTATGGCTGCCAACTCCAAATCATGAGTGGAATAGTTCCTTTCATGCTCTTTCATATTTCTGGATTCATAAAAAATTACGAATCCATTCTGACTGAGGACTCCTCCTAGTCCTTCTTTGCATGCACAGTGCATACAACGAAATCTTCGTTTGGATATACAATCCTCAAGATTGGAGCACTGGTTAACAGTTGCTTCAATTCTTGAAAGCTTTTCTCACAATCCTCTGTCCACTGAAACTTCTTCTCCTTCCTTTGCAAGGAAGTGATAGGGTGAGCTATCTGCGAGAACCCTGCGATAAACCTTTTGTAATAACCAACTAAACCCATTGTTATCACTGAAATTTTGTCCACAAATGGTTACATGAATCCAGCATCTCCAAACACCTATTAGTTCACCCACATCTTGAGAAAAGCATTTCCAAAAGGTTAAAACCTATACAATCAATTATAAAATCAATATGTTCTATGACTACACAGGGCGTGCGTGCACATGTGCCATCAAGAAACGCAGGAAAAACACACATGTGCATGATGCGCGATCGTGGATGCTAAAATCCGTGCACACCTGAGAACGACGCATTTATGATGTTGGTCGCCTCCCACCCACTTCTGGTTCAGCTTCCAAGTCGATTTGACATCTAAATCTCGGCTGGATCCGACTGGGTGGCTGGTCAAAGACCTAAAGGTGCCCTAAAAAACCCTTTTCACACTAAAAGCTGGTTGCACAATACCTCAAAGTGGTGCTATAAAACAAGGCCTTGGGTGCACTACATTTTCAAGGAATTCAGTTGCAAGGTTATGATGCTGCTATTCTCTTGGGGAAACCTCTTTTCTTATCAAGAGCATACTAGGACCATTCTATTTGGGCAATCCACATCACCTTTTGAGTGAGTTAGCTTGGGATTCTTTCACCATTTCTTTCAAGTTTCCAAGTTGTAAGAAGAGATCAATATTGGGGGTCCAAGAGCCCTCCCTTGGAGGAAGAAGGGACCCAAAGTTCCCTTTCTCTTTGGTGTTTTATTTTCACTAATACAATCCTTTCCATTGGTGACATGAGTCTTGTTTGTTTCTTGTTATTATGTCCTTATGCACAATAGTTTAGTTGTTTTTTCCTTTCCTAGTTTAATTCTTAGCTTAGTCTTTTATGTTTATTCTTCTAACCCTTTCCTTTATTGCTGTCTTGCTTAGCTAACCCAACTAAGCTTGTAAGCACCTTTGTTTTTCTCATTTAGGTGAAAAAAGAGGCAATGAAGCTTGGACCTGTTGGAGGGAGAGGGGAGCCTAAAGAACCCAATCTTTCATAAGGTGTAAAAATAAAATGTGTACACATGAGGCGAGCATGCCCCATGCTCGTGCCATGTAACTAAAAAATGTGTAATACAATAACTGAAAACGTGTGTTGGTGTAGATCACTGAAGCGCCCTCCAGGGCGGTTTGATAATGATAGAGGACAATTCTGATGGTGAACAAACTCTGAAAAAAGGTAAGGACACCTATGAGAAGTGTCTATGATACTCAGGCATTGATAGCCTATCAAATTTCAGAGGTCTTCGGCATATATGAAAATAAATTGCAATGGTTGCAAAGTAAGACCCACCGCAACATGAGAAAGAGTTGAAGTTGAATGTCATGGGGGTCAACGACAATATAGGGCAATGATTGTTCTCTCTATGTCTTCCGAGACACCTCATTGTAAATGTAATGAGAGTCAAATACTGTCACCCTCCTAGAAACTGTGCTGATGTCGATAGAAAGGGAGACACGACTTCGAGAAGCGGAGGGATTCATGAAATCTACTTGGACAAAATCAAGAACTAATGAGGAACATGTACGAAGTTGAGGAGTAGTGAGACACAAGACTGCCTTTGGTTGGGGAGCAGTGTAAAGTGGCAACAACTGTGAAACTGAATCTAGTGTCAGGGGGACATCTAGATGAGGGTAAATTGTGCTAGAGGTGTGACAAAATGGACAAACACAGAGATAAAAAAGGTTTATGGACTTGTAAGATACTCGAGGTTTATGGATAATGTCAGCAAGGGTAGGAGTTTTAAAAAAAATTCCCCAACCAAGGGCGACATGGGTTGCTTTGCCAGGAAAAGAAGGTCGCCAAGGGTGACGACAAAAAGCTATGTAAATGCTGGAAAGAAAGGATTTTTACAATTAAATGAATAAAGAATAATTTGGGATGACTGTACAAATACATAAACGGGTGCCCCAGTGCAAGATGGTTGGGCCGGTTAGGGTGCAATTTGAGTGGAGAATTGGTGGAGGTTGGGGGACCCATGGGTGGATTTTTGTATGAGGTAAATGGAACGGAGAGAAATTTGCGGATGGGAAAACTGATTGTGAATGAAATGTATGGTTAATTTTATTGCAGAGGCACAGTCCTAAAAGAGATAACCTGGGAGTCCATTGGGAAAGCTAGCAAACTGAGGAGAACGAGTATGTGGTTGATTCTCGAAAATGCGTAAGACTATTGAGACTCCCATCCCTAGGGGGTGAAAGAAACGTGAGAGTCAAAGTACCAAGGGGGAAAATGAATGGGAAAACTCATGTGGGGGACAGTGCTACCGGGTGACAGTACCAAAATGCAGTGGAGGTGACAGTACTGCAAAGCCGGATATGAGGATCCTATAGGCAAATTTCAGAGGCTATGACTGGAGATGCAATTGAGATTTAGAGGGAATGATTACATGCCAGTGTCGATCATATACCTGAAGGGAATGCGCTGGTGTGTGATGACCTAGTACCTGCACACATGAAAACCAAATAATCGACATGAAAAATATCTGAAAATAAAGGACCTATAACAACTATTTGATAATTTTGAACATGAGCAGGCATACCTAAGTGTGTCATGGAAAGATGCTCCGCCGGGGAAAAGGGCAAATGATAACTTGATGAAAATGTCTATGTAAGTGGCCGGAGATGGTTCGGAAAACAGAGCTTATGGGCTCCTGTACCAAAAAATGAAAGTGGGGAAAAGGGATTAGATATGGATGGTGGGTACATAATGCCATCCCAATGTCACTGACACTATGGACGATCGGGTGGTAATTTGGTGGGAAGACATGGATCTCCCCTTTGCACGAGGACTGATGAATAAATATAATGAATTACATTCATGGGAGCATTGGTATGGAGTGTCGGAGGAAACTCATGAGGATATGTGTGGATTTCCTTGGCTAATGTGTGGCGGACGTATGGGATAGATGGGTAATGATGAGTGTAATGCCCATTTTCTGCACATATGGCACATGAGAAATTGGTTCGTATATGTTGTTTGCATGTGGTTGATGACGCTGTAGTAGCGTGGGACATCCTTGGTGGAGTGGTAAGCAAAAGGTGTTCTTGAGGAAGCTGGATAAAACTACGTAGCTCGGGAAGAGAAGGACATTTGTGAGTGGGGTGTCCCTTTCTTTCACATAAGGTGCAAGGGAGTTGAACTCAGGGAGGTAGTGGAGTGATGGGGTCTTTCTTCTTCTATCTGCCCCCAACTGCAACGATGGGGCTAGTGATTGGGGATGAGGGTGGTGTGGTAGGAACAAGTATTGGAATCTGCATTGGGATTGCCTTTGACTGAGGAGGGAGGGATGGTTGAGGAACCATATTGGGTGGTATTGGAATCTTCATTGGGATTGCCTTTGACTGAGGAGGGATGGATGGTTGAGGAACCATATTGGGTGGATGTAGATACCATACCGAAATTTTCCCCTAGAGGGGGGGGGAGATTTGTGATAAGTGGTGTGGTGGTGCTCTCAGGGAAATCCCGAGGTAGTATTTCTTCAACTGGTGGAAATTTGATATGGGGAGGGGACTCAGTGATAGGAGTCTTGTCTCTGATGTTTGTTCCTTTAGAGGAAACTACACACACTTGTGCTAAAAAAGATGGGTTTAGGAATGGTGGTGCTCCCTGATAAGTGTCCAACATGGATGGGTCTTGGAATAATCCAGGGCCAATGTTGGCAACTAGAAAATCATTTGAGCTAACATGAACAAGGGGGAGGATGTTATCGATGTTGGATGAAGGGTTAGGCTCGTAATTTGATACTTGATCGATGGTAATGATCTTTCCATTATGGGGAAACATCATGGTTCAGAATATGGAAGAGGCGATGGCCTTGATAGCATACATGTAGCTATGACCAAACAATATATTGTAGTCGAGCGGGGCGTTGATAACCTCAATGTCAATAAGAACGGTTTTGCCCCCGAGCTCGACGGGGACATTTTGGAAGAGTCCTTCGGGGGAACCAAGTTTCTACCATATGTATTTGGACATGATACATGTGGATGCGCCTTCATCAATGATGCATCGGTGAACTGTAATGTTCCAAATTTTTACAGGGATTTGAAAAGAAATAAGAGCAGGGAGGCAAGGTTCTCCATTGTCGAGGTCAAATGTGATGAGTCAGGTATTGACCGGGTCGACTACTCCCAGGGTGGAAAGTAAGGACTTCCACTGGGTGGGACAAGTTTGAAGGACCTCTAAGACTGACATGGCAGCCGGGGATTGTGACAAGTCATCGACCAAACTGTAATTATGAGCTGCTTTAGCTTGAGGATTGTGGTCATTCCCGTGTAATGGGATTTGAGGAATACAAAGGGGGGTTTCAGTATTAGGGCGAGGAATTATGAGAGGGGGTCCTGTTGCGACTGGAATTTCTTCCGAGGTAGTGGGATTAGATTCAGGGGGTGTGCTATACTGACGAATGCATGTTTGCAGAAGGACTTCTTCCTCACTGGTAAGGAGGATAGTGCGATTGGCAGAGGTGCCCAAATTGGGATATTGTCCCAACTGTGGTGGAGTAGGCTGCATGTCTGGTTGGGTATTTATGATCCCTTGGTGTGGGATGGGGTTTTGTAGTACAACTGAGGGGGGTTGCTATACATATGGTTGTGGGGCCTGCCGAGGTGCAGGCGGTGCTGAGGGACGTGGTCCATTCACATAATCTTTCATCCGTTTAAATTCAACGATTTGGGGGCAATGGTGAGTATAGTGACCAAACTCACCGCAAAGGGAACAAGGGAAGGTGGTCCTAACATTGTTGTTGTTCCTTCCTTGAAATTTTTTGTTGTTGCCCCCTTGGGGGTTTTGATTCCCCTGGTTTTGGTTGCCCCCGACAGATTGTTCTGCTGGGGTTGGTTATGGTTTCATCCTGGTCCCAGATTATTATTGTTTTGATTTTTTCCTTTCTTTTTGGTATTGTTTGATTGATGGGGTGGATTTGTCGTGTTCAACTGTTCAAAATTTTGATATTACTGAATGGGAGATGGTTGAACAAAATTAACCCCAATGTGTGGTGGTCCTTGTGGTGGAGCCATAGGCTGTGGGGGGCTAGGAAATGGAAAGTACGGATTATGTTGAGGTGATGCTCCATAAGGTACATAGGAGGATGTGGTGCTTTCACTAGTACTTAGGGTATAGGCCGAGGTAGAGGGAGTACCGACACTTGGTTGAATGGGTGGGTGGTTTAGGGGTGCCGATGGGGGTCCACTTATGGGTGGAGTCAAGGCAACAGGGTATGGTTGTTGATAAGGTCAAGGAGGATAATAAGGGATTCCTCCATATGCCGGTGGGTATTAAGGTGAACCATACATGGGTGGTTGTTGAGGTGGTGGGTTGTGGTGTGTAGTGTTACCAATCAATCCGTTTGTTGAGTGAGACATCCCAGGTTTGTCTTGGCCAAATGGCACGGGTTTTGGGGCATCCGGGAGTACCGTGTATAGGTATTCGGACTGGGTGTAGATGAGTTCGAACTGTTGGGTCTTGCTAATGGTTTCTTCTTCGGTCTGGGGGAAGGTGGTGGCCACATATTTGGCAAGGAGGGAAACAAGTGATTTGAGGAACCAATTGAGACACTGTTGGGGGGTAGCGTCAGCTTTGCAGAGGCTACGTTGTCGACGCCATTCGTGGATGTGGTCAAAAATATGTGTAGAGGCGGTTTGTTTGAAATCTGAGAGTAGTTCAAGGCCATTGTCATGACAAATGAGTAATTGAAAGAAGGTCAAAAATAATTTGGCCAAGGATTCAAAAGTTGCGTGGGACCCAGATTTTTCTTCGACATACCATTTGGTGGATGGGCCAGTGAGTGTATGTTCAAATAACCTTAATTGGATGGAATCGTCCATGATGCTGTTTGAAGAACACCATAGGTGAAATGTCATGATATGGTTGGCAGGATCATCTCCTGCTTTTCCTTCAAACTTGGGGATGTCTGAAGGGAGTTTGGTAGGCATTGCAGGCCATGTGGGGTTGTGCAATATGGGATCATTGGTGAGTTTAGTCAGATCCGGTATGTTGAGAAAAGCTAAATATGACATATGAGGTGGTGGTCAAAGAACTAAGGGTGCCCTAAAGGGCCCCTTAGGATGGTTTTGCCCCCGAGTTCTATGGGGGCATTTTGACAAAGCCTTGTGGAAGATGTTGGTTCTGCAACCCAGCCTTAGCCAAGTGCTATCTCATCTTTTTGGATTCCCTATGTCCACTCATCTTCATGCGCTTCCAATCTAATTCCTATGGATCCTCCACCGTCATAAGCTCGAAGGGTGATGGTAGAGAGTACTAGCTCAGGGGAGCCAATTTTTTTCCATACGTGTTTAGACATGATGCAGGTGGATGCACCTTCATCGATGATACACCGATAAAATGTGGTGTTTCAGATCTTAACTGGTATCTGGAAGGATACTTGGGTAGGAAGACATGGTTCTCCATTATCTGAATCAAATGTGATCAGCTGCGTGTCAGCTATGTTGATTGCCCCTAAGGTAGAAAGCAAGGATTTTCTCTACGATGGACAGGTTTGGAGGACCTCCAACACAGATATGGCTGTGGGAGACTGGGCTAAGTCATCAACCAAGATATAATTATGAGCATCCCTAGCATGAGTGTTATGTACATTCTGTCGTAAAGGCATATGTGGTATGCGAGGAATGGGTTCCGTGTTAGGACGTGGAATCATCAATGGTTGTCCTGTAGTAGCTGGCAATGTTTCTGAGGTGGTTGGGGTAGAGTCGAGAGGCATACCATATTGACGGTTGCGGGTTTGAAGAAGAATTTCTTCGCTGGTGAGGAGGACACTATGAGCAACCAAATTCCTGGGTTGAGTGGCACCTAGGTTTGGATATTGCCCCATTTGTGGTGGGGTAGAGTTGATCACTTGTTGGGTGTTCATCACACCTTGGTATGGAATGGGGTTTTGAAAAACAATTGAAGGCAGTGGTTGCAAATACTGTTGTGGGGCTTGTTGAGGGGCAGATGGTGTCGGAGGGCCCTGTGAGTTCATGGATGCCCTCATCCATTGGAGAGTAGGAATTTGGGGGCAATGATGAGTATAATGTCCATACTCACCACATATAGCACAAGGGAAGTTAGTTCGAAGATTGTTGTTCTTCCCTTCTCATGGAATATTGTTATTGGTACCCCCTTGGGGGTCTTGGTATTGGTTGCCCCCAATGGGATGGTTGTGGGGGTCATTCCCGCCTGGTCCTGGATTGTCATTGTTTTGGTTTCTTCCTTTCAACTTATGAGTCGGATTGGCTGTATTCAACTGTTCAAATGTATGAACCTGTTGAATGGGAAAGGGATGAACAAAGTTGACGTTGGCATGTGGTTGTCCCGGTGGAGGATTAACTGGCTGGGGAGGACTAGGAAATGGAAAATAAGGATTGTTCTATGGATAGGATCCATATGGAGTATAGGAAGTAGAGGTACTTCCGCTACTGTTAGGGTTATATCCAGGGGTTGGGGGTGGACCCGTACTGGATTGAGAGACCAGATACGGCATGGGTACTGGTGGGGGTGCCCCCAATGATTGAGGGGGAATAACAGGATATGATTGTTGGTAAAGGGGAGGCGGGTAGTAAGGATTTCCTCCATATGCCGGTGGATATGGAGGTGTACCATACATAGTGGGTTTTGGGGGGTATGGATTGTGGTGTGTTGTGGTACAAATCAATCCATCCACTGAGTGAGACATTCCTGGTTTTTCATGGCCAAATGGCACGGGTCTTGGGGCGTCAGGTAGTACTGTATATAAGTATCCTGATTGTGAATAAATGAGTTCAAACTATTAGGCCTTGCTAATGGCTTCTTCTTCAGACTGGGGGAAGGTGGCGGCCACATCTTTGGCAAGGAGGGAAACAAGTGATTTGAGGAACCAATTGAGACATTGTTGTGGAGTAGCTCCGGCTTTGCAGAGACTACGCCACTGACACCATTCGCGAATGTGGTCAGCGATGTGCATGGAAAAGGCTTGTTTAAATTCTGAGAGTAGTTCGATGCCATTGTCATGACGGATTGGTAGTTGAAAGAAGGTCAAGAATGCTTTGGCCAAGGATTCAAAGGTCACATGGGACCTAGATTTCTCTTCTACATACCACTTAGCTGATGGGATAGTGAGTGTGCGTTGAAATAACCTCAATTGGATGGAATCGTTCGTGATGTTGTTTGAAGAGCACCATAAATGAAAGGTCATGATATGGTTGGCGGGGTCTTCTCCCGATTTTCCTTCAAATTTGGGGATGTTTGAAGGGAGTTTGGTAGGCATTGCTATCCATGCGGGGTTGTGCAATATAGGATCATTGGTGAGTTTAGTCAGATCCGGTATGTTGAGGGAAGCCAAGTAAGGCATCTGAGGTGGTGGTGGAGGGTTAGTTCCAACCATAGTGTGAGTGTTTGGTGTACCTGACCCTTGAGGGGGACTAGGTGGGTTTTTACTTCCCCCTTGAGAAGAAGTTGGTCCCCTGCTTTAGTGTAAAGGAGAGTGGGGGGATGTTTGACCTTGGGAAGCAGACCCAAGTAAGGTGGAACCAAGAAATGTTGATCCTAAGACAGTGGCACTAACAGGGGTGTGAGAAGGTGGAGCCGATGAGTTGGCAAGACTAGGAACTCCCCCTAGAATAAGAGAGAGATTTAGCAAGCGTTTGAAATGACGGGAATTCTGTGGGTCCCCTATGATGTACGACTGATTGAGTGGATGTGTGCGAATGATGGTGAGAGCAATAAATAAACAAGAGCCTTTGCTGCAATTTTTGAACCTTCACAATATATTTCCCAATCACATGTAATCAGAAGGGCATCATACATAAAGTGTTTTGATAATGAAGCATATATGTGGATAGGTGGATTTTTTCCCCGTGGGGGAACAAAGAAAAAAAATGCTCATGTCCTAAAATACGTAACGTCCTTCCTCTCAAAATAGCACTGGACCTTCCAATAGCATTCGACAGTGAGGTCTGAAGCCACCGGAAGAGAAACTAGTGAAGGATGAAGCAATCAGTTATAATGAGGGGTAGAGGGGGCATATCCTGAAAGAACTGGTGATATTTCCCAATAGCCACACAAAATTCGATCAAGGTGAAATTGCAGCCCAAAATTGCCACCTAGGTAGATGTCCTAAAATTTGGTCACTAGGTACCTTGGTCAAAGTGCGACATTTAGATTTTCAGCCTAAGAAATGGGTCACAGGACGGATCCCGTCCAAGATGTGGGTGCCTCAAGGGGGGACACACAGAAAAACCGGACCTCAACCTTCAACCCTTCATGGGTATCTCCCTACCTTATGGTGTTAGGAACACTTGACTTGGAGGATTTAAGTTCCCTATTTGACAACTTCTATTGTTTTGAAAATGTGAGAACCAGATAACGGGGAGTTATTTGGATGCCTATCCCCGAAATCCTACTTAGAATAAAAGATTTCTTTTGGCACCTCCTGTGGAGGAAAACTTAGTGAGTTTTTAGAAGAATTTTAGATGTGGTTGTTTGAGAGATTGGGGGTGTGAGCCAATCTCGTTGAAATTAAGTGGGAGTGGATAGTTTCGTCAAGAAAAGGGTGGGGTGTTTCATAATTCATTTGGAGGAAACTTACTCCAACCTCCACGTTTCGAGATGAAAACTATGTGAGTGAGAAGTGACTTTTGTGTGTGAATGAATGAAAGTGTGCCAAATTTTTAATGAATTAGGTGTCACCTTGCTGCATGTGGACTTCGCTTGGTCCTTACAAGTATTTGATTACCTATTTAACTAAATGTCATTGGTACAACCTTGCGGAATTCAAAAGTCCCTAGGAAGCTAGCATGTGGACATGTGGGTCCTTTACTATTCCTTTAACTCCCTAATGTGATTTAATCTAAGAAATATTTGAAACTATCATATATTGTGATCATGTGGGCATGTATGGGCCCGTTACAAAATCTTTAAATTTCCCTAGTGATTTAATCTAAGAAAGTAAATTTCAACATTATCCTATCTTTGTAGCATGTGGGCATGTATGGGTCCGTTACAATCTTGAGATGTGTTTGAAAAATAAACTAAGAGGAGTCCCGAGGGGGCTATTGTCCTCTCCTAAAGATTTTATCTTTTTAAGGAGAGGAAATTTTGTGACATGTAGTTGTGACATCCAAGTGGGGGTCTGGTCAAAGACCTAAGAGTGCCCTAAAGGGCCCCTTGTTCACACTAAGAACTGGTTGCATAATGTCTCAAAGCTATGCTATAAAAGGAGGTCATGGGTGCACTATATTTTCAAGGAATTCATTTGCAAGGTTATGCTGCTGCTATTCTCTTGGGGAAACCTCTTTTCTTATCAAGAGCATACTAGCACCATTCCATTTGGGCAATCCACATCACCTTTTGAGTGGGTTAGCTTGGGATTCTTTCACCA
>SNQJ01S0062905.1:41293-61013 GCA_010110895.2 Picea sitchensis
CTCGACGATGTGAGTCTCTCCCAGTTCTTTCTTTTTCTATGGACATTCGAATGACCTATGCCCATTCTTTCCACATGTGAAGCATGTGATTACTCCACCTCTTCCTCTTCCTCTACCTCTGGTGCGAGGAAACCTATCATTATCAGTATATCCTCCTCTCTGCTCAGTATGTTGTCTTCGCTGTTCCATATATGGCCCTCTTTGTGAGGTTCCACCTCGTTCAACCTTTCCCTGAGGTTTCTTCCATTCGTCCTTGGGCTTCTGGATTCTTTCCTGGGCAACTGCTTTGCCTCTGGGCTGACTTCTGCCTCGACCCCTTTGACTCTGTTTGTGGCTCAACTTCTCCTCATCTTTCAGATCCATTTGGTAAGCATCCTCCACCGTTCATATGGTTTCCATGCTTATTTCATCCTGAATTTCATACCTCAGGCCATTCATATACCTGGCCACTTTTTCGTCATTGCTTTCGCAATGACCTGCCCTGATATTCAACCTGTAAAATTCCTCAGTATACTCCTTCACTGTCATCAGCTTCTGTCTCAAGTTTTTCATTCTCCTGAATAGAGAAATTTGATAGTCCCTGGGAATAAATTTTGCCTTCATCTTGGCTATCATCCTATCCCAGCTCTTAATCCTCTGCTTGCCTTGGCAACGCCTGTCATCTTGCAGTTCATCCCACCACAAGGTTGCATGTCCTTTTAATCTCGTGACGGCATCCCTGACCTTCTTATCCTCTTCGATATCTTCATAATCGAAGTAAGTGTCTAGAGCTCTAATCCAATATAGTAGCTCTTCCGCATCCAGATTTCCCTCATAAACTGGAACGTCCATTCTCACCTTTGTATTCATCCTTGCAATAGATTTAAGCAAACGTTCGCTCGCTGCATCTTCCTCTGGGATTTCTTCTTCTCTATGTCCAACATCACCTTCATCCTCGGATTCACTGATATCTCCTGTGTCATCTTTGCGCCTCTGTGATGTCTCCATGTCCTCCATTCTGGCACGAAGATTACGCATTTCTCTCTCCATGTATGGATTCTGTACTGGACTACCTCTTTCTCTGGACATTTCCCTTTCCTCCTCTGGATCGGGTGATTGTCTACATCTTCTCCTCGGTGGCATGGTGAATTCTCCCTGTCCTCTGCTACAGAAAGCAAAGAAGCTTTTCTGGTGCTCTGATACCACTTGACGCAAACGCGCCACCCATGGCACGTCCGTTCCCACAGGACCTTCTCCTCTCTTGGCCCGAAGAACTGAAAGTTCTTCAATCCCTTATTGGGACTTTAACACCCACATAAATTTTCCCTTTTGATCTCCCTATCCGAAATCGGGAAATTGGACCTCGCGGGATCGCGAGTCCTACAGACACGGATCCGGGTCTTTCAAATCCCCGAAACCCATTGTGGTTCAACGCCAATGCTTTCCTTGCTCTTGTCGGGAATTTCCCCTTCGGGAAATCGACACTTACGAGATCATGATTCCCTCCCCTCATGGATCCCCGACTCCCGATGTCTCAGTCAACGCGGACCTTATCCTACCTTATCGGGACTCTCAGCTATCGGGAAATCGACACCTACAGTGTTGCGGGAACCTGCTTCCTCGATTCTCCGATTCCCGATCTGCGATGGCACTCTCTGTTAGGCCTCCCGGTCCATGTGACCACAATACTCGTTGTATCGGGGCTTCAGACTTCGCGGGAACGAAGTGTATCGACTCCGCGTCCTTAGAATCTTCGATTCTTTGATCCCCGACACCTTTTGGTGTTGACTCCCTGCGAGGGTTTGACCTTCCAACACCTGTCCTTTTCTCTAGCGCCTATGGCCCACAATATTATGGTGATCGGGAAATCATGATTCCCGTTGCAGTAGTTCATGGACCCTTCCAAGTCCCGAACCCCGATGTGGGGTGACACCTGTTATCCACTTCCTCGTCACTCTATCGGGTATCGCGAAATCGTGATTTATGATGCAACAATTCCTTTGTCTTTGGGAACCCCAAAATGTCGAACCCCGATTCCTTGGTATCCTCTGACACGCGTCCCCAAAATGAACGGTTCAGATCTTGTCGGGAAATCGCGGATCACGATTTCAATGTGCAAGAGTTTCTTAACTTCAGAAACCCCGATGCTCCGATTCACGACTCTTCAGGATCTCTTGCCACGCGTCCTCACTGATGGACGGTTCAAAACTCTCGTCGGGATATCACGGATCGCGATTCCAACATGCGAGAGTTCTTTGTCTTCAAAAACCCTGATTCTCCAATGAATTGAACCCCGAATCTTTGCTTGATGTCTGACGCGTGTCCTGTTGAGATCAACGGCTGAGATTCCCCGTCGGAGTTTCGAGACTCAAAAGGTCTCAGTTCTCTCGACCTTTAAAACCCCAATGCCTCCAAAATCCTGATGCCTCGCTAGAATGCTGGTGCGTGTCTTGCCGAGATCAATGGCTAGGATCCTTTCTCAGGGTTTCGAGACTCGCAAGGTCTCGATTCTCTTGCGTAACAAAACCTCGATGACTCTAATATCCCGATGACTCCTCTGGGACTCCTCCTCTGCTCGCTAGGACTTAAACCCTGTGCAACTTCCCGAGATCTAACGGTTGACGGGATTTCGTCGGTGTTCTCTGTAAGATCCCGACCGTCCACTTCCTTCTCAGCTATCTGCTACGAACGCTGGTCCTTCTGCATGTAACTTGGCAACAACTATTCGATCACCTTATGCACAGACTCTCGGTTCTTCTCCTCGATGGATTTGGAAGCCTTATCCTTCCCGAGTTTTCCTCGATTGCTTACAACTTCAAATGGGTTCTCTACACACACTCCTTGCGGCCGTTCTCAACCACTTCTAAGTGTTGAGTTCTCTTGACCCTGCGCACACCTGCAGCAGTGGTCCTTCGATGCTTCGCTCAGTTCACGACTGAGACTCTCCTCAGCCTATGCACTCCTTGCACGGATTTAGCAACCCCCTCTCACTTCTGAGTGAATGAGAACAAGAGTTTAACTCCTTGAGCCTTTTGTCAACGCACTCCTTGCGGACCACTTCGACTGCACTCCTTGCAAGAATCCTTGCTCAGAAAGAGAAATAATTGTAACTCACTTCACTCCCTCTCATATTTTAACCTCAACACATGAAATCACACACACATCATAATAGAAAATACATAACAGGAAGTAGTTCTCATAAGTAGAGCATTCAACATACATACACAGAGAATAACACAACAACCATGAATCTGAATCAACTTCTTCTATTAATTCAAGATCTGTACATGGGTGTTCTTCTACAATTCTCTGCTTCTCTTCTATGTTCTGGATTCTTCTAACTCTTCCTGAACTATCAACAACTACTACAATAATACAATGAGGGTGTCTATATCCATTTTTCCCTCTTTCTTCTAGAACTGTCTAATCTACAAATTCAATTCTACCTGCTTACATTTACTACTTATAAATGCCTCTGTCTATCTTAGATGAGAGCGTATGGCTCAAGGTTTGATTACATTTTACCAAGGCACCATAATTAAATGATCTCATTTATGTTTGCGCATCAACTTTAAGGGAAATTCAAAAAAACTTATGCTAGACGTCTTCCAGCTGACTTCCTGCTTCCACATTGGCTTGCTTGTTGTGAGGGATTCTCCTGCATCAACAATGGCCTTGAACTACTCTCAGATTTCAAACAAACCGCCTCTACACATATTTCCAACCACATCCACGAATGGCGTAGGTGACGTAGCCTCTACAAAGCTGACTCTACCCCCCAATAGTGTCTTAATTGGTTCCTCAAATCAATTGTTTCCCTCCTTGCCAAATATGTGGCCGCCACCTTCCCCCAGACCGAAGGAGAAGCCATTATCAAGACCCAACAGTTTGAACTCATCTATGCCCAGTCCGGATACCTATACATGGTACTCTCGGACACCCCAAAACCTGTGCCATTTGGCCAAGACAAACCTAGGATGTCTCACCCAGCAGACAGATTGATTCGTAACACTACACACCACAACCCACCACCTCAACAACCACCCATGTATGGTTCACCTCAATACCCGCTGGCATATGGAGGAATCCCTTATTATCCTCCTCCACCTTATCAACAACCATACCCTATTGCCCTGACTCCACCCATAAGTGGACCCCCGCTGACACCCCTAAAACACCCACCTATCCAACCAAGTGTCGGTACTCCCTCTACCTCGGCCTATACCCTAAGAACTAGTGAAAGAGCCATTCCCTCCCTCTACAAGAATCCTATTACTAAGTCCCCTCCCCATATCAAAGTTCCACCAGTGGAAGAAATACTACCTCAGGAGTTCCTTGAGAGTGCCACCACACCACTTATCACAGATCTCCCCCCCCCTCCAGGGGAAAATCCCGGTATGGTATCTACATCCACCCAAGATGGTTCCTCAACCATCCCTCCCTCCTCAGCCAGAGGCAATCCCGGTGCAGATTCCAATACTTGTTCCTACCACACCACCATCACCCCCAATCACTAGCACCATTGCTGCGACTGGGGGTAGACAGAAGAAGAAATAGCCCATCGCTCCACTACCTCGCCAAGTTCAACTCCCTTACAGCTTATGTGAAATAAAAGGACACCCCACTCACAAATGTCCTTCTCTTCTCATGCTACACAATTTTATCCAACTTCCTCAAGAACACCTTTTACTTACCACTCCACCAAGGACATCCCACACTACTATGGAGTCATCAACCACACACAAACAACATATACAAACCAATTTCGCATGTGCCATATGCGTAGAATATGGGCATTACACTCATCATTTCCCATCTATCCCATACATCCACCACACATTAGATGCGAAACGCCACACATATCTTCCTGAGCTTCCTCCAAAACTCCATACCAATGCTCTTGTGCATGTAATTCATTATATTTGTTCATCAGTCCTCGAGCAAAGGGGAGGTCCATGTCTTCCCACCAAATTACCGCCCGATCGCCCATAGTGTCAGTGAAACTGGGATGGCATTATGGACCCACCGTCCATATCTAATCCCTTTTCCCCACTTTCATTTTTTGGTACAGGAGCCCATAAGCTCCTTTTTCTGAACCATCTTCAACCACTTACACAGACATTTTCCTCGGGTTATCATTTTCCCTTTTCCTTGACAGAGCATCTTTCCATGACACACTCAGGCACACCTGCTCATGTTCAAAATTATCAAATAACTGTTACATGTCCTTTATTTTCAGATATTGTTCACGTCGGGTATTTGGTTTTCATGTGTGTAGGTCCTAGGTCATCACACACTAGCGCATCCCCTTCAGGTATATGATTGACACTGGCATGTAATCATTCCCTCTGAATCTCAATTGCATCTCCAGTCACAGCCTCCAAAATTTGCCTGTAGGATCCTCATATTCAGCTATGTAGTACTATCACCCGGTAGCACTGCCCCCCACATGAGTTGTCCCATTCATAGTCCCCCTTGGAACTTTGACACTCATGCTTATTTCACCCCCTAGGGATGGGAGTCTTGATAGTCTTATGCATTTCCAAGAATCAACCACATACTCATTCTCCTCATTTTGCTAGCTTTCCCAATGGACTCCCAGGTTATCTCTTCCAGGTTCTATTTTGATTGTGCCTCCGCAGTATCATTAACCATCCATTTCATCCACAATCAGTTTTCCCATCCCCAAATTTCCCTCCATTCCATTTACCTCATATAGAAACCCACCCATGGGGCCCCCAACCTCCACCAGTCCTCCACGCAAATTGCGCCCTAACCGACCCAACCATCTTGCATTGGGGCACCCGTTTCTGTATTTGTACACTCATCCCAAATTATTCTTTATTCATTTAATTGTAAAAAGCCTTTCTTTCCAACATTTACATAGCTTTTTGTCATCATCCTTGGCGACCTTCTTTTCCTGGAAAAGCAACCCATGTCACCCTTGGTTGGGGCATTTTTTTTAAAAACTCCTACCCTTGCTGACATTATCCATAAACCTCGAGTATCTTACAAGTCCATAAACCTTTTTGATCTCTGCGCTTGTCCATTTTGTCACGCCTCTGGCACAATTTACCCTCATCTAGATGTCCCCCTGACACTAGATTCAGTTTCATAGTTGCTACCACTTTACACCTCTCCCCAACTAAAGGAAGTCTTGCATCTCACTACTCCTCGACTTCGTCCATGTTTCTCATCAGTTCCTGATTTTGTCCAAGTAGATTTCATGAAGCCCTCCACTTCTTGAAGTCATGTCTCCCTTTCTGTCAACATCAGCATAGTTTCCAGGAGGGCGACAATATCTTGACTCTCATTACCTTTACAATGAGGTGTCTCAGACGACACAGAGAGAACCATAATTTCCCTCTACTGTTGTTGACCCCCATGACATTTGACTTCAACTCTTTCTCATGTTGCGGTGGGTCTTACTTTGTGACTATTGCATTTTATTTTCATATATGTCGAAGACCTCTTAAATTTGATAGGCTATCAATGCCTGAGCATCATCGACACCTCTCATAGGTGTCCTTACCTTTTTTTAGAGTTTGTTCACCATTATAATTGTCCTCTATCATTATCAAACCACCCCAGAGGGCGTTGCAGTGATCTACACCAACACACAGTTTCAGTTATTGTATTACACATTTTTGAGTTACATAGCATGAGCATGGGGCATGCCTACCTCGTGTGTACACAGTTTATTTTTACATCTTATGAAAGGTTGGGTTCTTCAGGTTCCCCTCTCCCTCCAACGAGTCTCTCTTGATACTCTCATTATCACTCTCTCTTAAAATGATATTCTCCGTAGAAGAAAGATTGATTAATTTCGGCTATACGTATGCTCCTAACCTCATCCATCAGGGGGCATTTGTTATCACTAAAATTTCGTCTGCAAATGGTTATAGGAATCCAGCATCTCCAAACACCTATTAGTTCACCCACAGATTCAGAAAAGCATTTCCAGAAGGTCCAAAACTATACAATCAGTTATAAAATCAAGATACGCTATGACTACATAGGGCACGCGCGCACATGCGGCATCAAGAAACATAGGAAAAGCACACATGCACACAATGCATGACTGTGGACGCTAAAAGCCATGCACACCTGAGAATGACACATTTATGATGTTGGTCAGCCTCCCACCCACTTCTGGTTCAGCTTCCAAGTCGATTGACATCCAAATCTTGGTTGGATCTAGCTAGGTGGCTAGTCAAAGACCTAAAGGTGCCCTAACCAGCCCCTTTTCACACTAAAAGTTGGTTGCACAATACCTCAAAGTGGTGCTATAAAATAAGGCCATGGGTGCACTACATTTTCAAGGAATTCATTTGCAAGGTTATGCTGTTGCTATTCTCTTGGGGAAACCTCTTTTCTTATCAAGAACATACTAGCACCATTCCATTTGGGCAATCCACATCACCTTTTGAGTGGGTTAGCTTGGGATTCTTTCACAATTTCTTTCAAGTTTCCAAGTTGTAAGAAGAGATCAATCTTGGGGGTCCAAGAGCCCTTCCTTGGAGGAAGAAGGGACTCAAAGTCGCCTTTCTCTTTGGTGTTTTCTTTTCACTAATACAATCCTTTCCATTGGTGACATGAGTCTTGTTTGTTTCTTGTTCTTATGTCCTTATGCACAATAATTTAGTTGTTTTTTCCTTTCCTAGTTTAATTCTTAGCTTAGTATTTTATGTTTATTCTTCTAACCATTTCCTTTAATGCTGTCTTGCTTAGCTAACCCAACTAAGCTTGTAAGCACCTTTGTTTTTCTCATTTAGGTGACAAAAGAGGTGCAACATCCATGAAGGATCTAAATTCTATCACGTTCTTTGGTGCTGACCATCCTCTAATGGTCTCAATATTCATAGGATCTACAACTATCCCATCCTTCAAAATAATATGCCCCAAGTAATGGATCTGTTTTTGATAAAACGAGCACTTGCTCAGCTTGGCATACAATTGGTGCTCTCTTATCACCTGCAACACTATCCTCATATGGTGTTCATGCTCTTCCTTTGACTTGGAATACACCAGGATGTCATCCAGGAATACTATGACAAACTTGTCTAGATCATCCCTGAATACACCATTCATTAAACACATAAAAACAACGGGTGTGTTCGACAACCCAAATGGCACCACTGTGAATTCATTGGCCATACCTTGTTCTAAAAGAAGTCTTGTTGATGTATTCATTGTTTATCCTTACTTGGTGATATCCCAACCTGATGTCTATCTTTGAAAATATCTTCACATCCTTCAACTGATCAAAGAGGTCATCAATCCTCGACAGAGAATCTTTGTTCTTTACAATTACTTTATTCAATTGTCTGAAATCGATACACAATCTCAGCGTACCATCCTTCGTCTTCACGAATAGGACTAGGGCACCCCAAGGTGACACACTTGGGTGTATATATCCCTTCTTCAGAAGCTCTTCAAGCTGTAATTGTAGCTCTTTCAGCTCTGGCATACTCATTCTGTAAGGAGATTTCGACACTGGGACTGCTCCAGGAATCAAGTTTACAAAGAAATCAATATCTCTGTTCAAGGGTAATCATGGTACCTCCTGGAATACATCTTCAAACTCCTTTAGTACCGCATGGTATCCAATATTTGAGACCTCATCCTAAGACACTTCCTCCACATGGGCTGCAAATAATTGACAACATTTTTTGTAGCACTTATTCAACTGCATTGCTGAGATTTCTATGATAGCAACAACTTTGGGAATTCCTTGGACTGGTCTCCGATTCTCTTCCTCATCCAGGCAAGTGAATGCCTTATTACGACATTCCAAGATGGCATGGTGTTGGTCCAACCAATCCATCCCAATTAGACAGTCATAAGAACCTAAAGGAAAAACATTCAATTCATCCTTTGTGCTCAGTCCATTCATGTCCACATGACAAGACTTAACCAACTTAGTGACTTTTCTCTTGGTTCATGTATCCAACTTCACTAACCAAGAATTTTCATGTTGGCTTCTCGACAAATGCAAACTTTCCACCACTCTAGTATCTATACAACTATGACTAGCCTCTGAATCAATTAAAATAGTAAATGGTTGGTTATTAATCATACCTTCTACTTCAATCATGTGCAATTGAAATTCAACTTGCTTGTTGTCCATGGATGTATAGATCCTTGGCATTCTACTACCCATGTCCTCCACTGTTTCATCTTGCTGAACATTATGGACAACTCTCACTTTTTCATTTTTGTAGGGACAATATCTGTACTTATGGTTTCCCTGACAACCCCAACACTGAATGGGCGTTTGTCTTGGCCTTTGTTTCCCCACTTCATCCATTCTCGTTTCTCTAAATGATGGCTGTCCTTGAGGACTATTTATGAAAAAGGGAGGTTTGTTTCCCTTCTTCCTCTTCTCTTTCTTAAACTTCTTCTGGTCATCCCAAGCCTCCCGAAAGGTAGGATTTTCTCTTTGCTGTTCATATAAGCATTTCGCTCTTCTTATCGTTTCTTCCATGGTATTAGGGTCATCACACTGGACCTTGTCCCCAATGGAATATGGTAGTCCACTCAAATACCTTTGAATATTGACAGTTTCCTCTTTGATGAACGGAACATACTTTAGCAATTCCAAAAACCTACGTTCGTACTCATCAATGGTCATGTTGCCTAGCTTGAGTTTAAAGAAGTCTTTCATCTTTCTGTCATAATATCTCTTAGTCAAGTACCTATTCTCAAAATACCTCTTGAATTCCTTCCAAGTGATATCTTTCTCTCTAATGTGCTGCACCTACATAAGTTGATCCCACCACATGGATGCTTTCCCTTTCAGTTGATACATCACAATTCTTCCTTCCGCATGTGAGGAATAATTTTGTAGTTAGAAGTATTTCCTCAAACCGAGCAACCATGTTTCGGCATCTTCCTCCTTCTGATGTTCTCCATCAAATGTAGGAGGCTTAATATTGTTCATCTCTCCCTTCAATTCATCCACTCCAGATCTCTTGTACTTTCTGGTAGGAGATGGGCTTGAACTACTGTGTGTCCTTCTGTTGGAGCGACCTTGGGAGTAATGATGGTGTCTACCCACACTCCTTGACCTTCTTCCCTCATGGGACTCCCTGTCCTTCTCGAGTCACTCTCCTTATCCAACTTATTTTCTATTCCCTCCAAACTCTTTAACAACTTTATGTTGAATTCTCCTTGTTTTTCCTGAGCTTTTCTGAGCTTTCTGCTATCTTCTCGGCGAGTTTGGGCATCTTTTTTCAATCCTTCAATGATATTCCTTATGTTTCCTTCCTTATCTATCTCTTCTCCATGGTCATTAGAGTTCGATCCTTCAAATCCCAAATGAACATCCATTCCCTTTGCTTCATCCTCAAAACTAGAAGCAGTTCGTGCCCTTTCCATTTATTTTGCACTCAATGGAAATTATATTCAGTTATGGTGCTCATTAAACTTCTACAAACACAACGTGCAGACAACCAGAATTTTTAGGTCATTATTCCTTAACAATTCCCACAACATTCATCAACAACTTGATTCAAGAAAACATTCAGTTTCCATGAATATTTCCGAGCTCTTCTCGGCTCTGTAGTGCACTCAGGCCTTAGCCATTTTCTCTCAGTTTCTAAACCCACTCGACCATGGTTCATGACCAAGCGCTAGATCTCAAGGTCCTCTAATTAGAACTTCGAGGTTTCGGGTTTTGAGGTTTTAGGATTTCAGTCCTGAAGGCTTTCACACTCGCTTCCCTCTCCAACTCCCAACTTCCAAACTTCTGACCTTTCTAGCCATCGGGCCCACAACAAAGCTGTCACCAACCAAGGTGGTGACACGTGTTTCTTTTAATAAGGTCCATGCCACCCTAGGAGACACCCTCCGACGCCACTGCATCTACTTTTTCCTTCAGGGCTGACTGGCATGTGGCACACATCCCATGGGTCCACACCCATCCAAGTGACGTCAACCCGACCCACTACTTCAACTCTTCAGGATTTCACAATTTCGGGTTTCAAGAGTTTGTGCATCAACACATCCCACTTCTCCCGACAACCGAACTCCCGAAATTACCCTCTGATCTTCTACTTGATCCAACGGTCTAAATATTTTTCCCAGATCTATAGTGTAGATCTTCTCGGGACTTTGGAGTTTCGGGTTTTGGGGGTTTGTGCCTCAGCGCACCCCTCTTTTCCCGATAGCCAAACTTCCGAAATGCTTCTTGGATATCCTCCCTGCACCTTCTCCAGATATGATGGTCATAAAAGGCTCTCCTTTTTCCAAACAGATCCTACGGCTCCAACACCCCAAGTGTTGAGTTCTCTCTCTCTCTGCGGTTAAATGCCACGCTCGGCTGGATTTTTATTTCACCGCTACTCCTCCTGAGATTCACACACAACCAAGTAACCTCTTCGCACTTAGAAACATTCTAAGGTTTGAAATTAGTCCTCCAAACACAATTTCCTCTCAAAACCTTGGGTCCAAAGACCACTTATCTGACCCATCTAGGCTCAACATTGAAACTTTGTGCTTTGATACCATATTGTAACGTCCTTGACCATCAACCCACTTGTCGAGCAACGCTACTACGCGGAAACATTCTCATACTTATGTAGTATGCACTTAAATGAAGTTAAATGGCTTAACAGAGTAAACATATAATTACTGCTAACATACACAAATAATGGAATCAACAGTAATATCATTGCAACAGAATACATGATAATATTGCAAGCATCATAGACATGCATTTTAATTGAATTTAAACACATGCATATACTTATCTTTGAAATTGTAGTAACTCCACCAACCATGTGCAGACCTTCCATGAACGTCCCAGCCTTAGACCACACTACTCATCACGCTCAACAGTGGGTCACCCTTGAGCTAGAACTAATCTCCACCCAAGGTAAGGGAATCCTAGACTAGGTTGAGGTTACAGGAAAACTGCACAGAGAAACCAGAAGGATTCTATCCAGGAACCTTCTTACGCCCACTACTCACAGACTCTCATTCCCCACATGCCTATTCTTCCCGGGAGTATATACCTTGACAAGCATAGTCCATCGGTGTTTCACCTCCCCTCTGGGCCTCGAAAACAGGCTGGATCAGGAATTCTCAGAGCTCTGTAGCTAGTGCTGGAATCTCTCTGGAAGAAAACCACTTCCCCAACAAAATCCCTCACCTAAAGAGAGTTTCTCACAGGTCTGACAACCTGCCTCTTCTACCATGGGCCTAACAGCCTGGTTCTTCCACCAGTTTCCAAATCAATTTCTGCAAGTTCAGGATGACAACAATGACAAAAACTTGCGTTAACTCGCAGGTGACAACAACAACAGGAAAACAGGGTGTGGAAATAGGAAACAACAATAGGTCACGAAGACACAACACGGTTCAGGTAACACCGATTTCAGGATGCGTGACAAGCAATTCACACAGAGGTCGAACATAGACTCAACAGTTCGGGCAGAGGATGTATGGACTTCTCAAGAAAACATCACAAGCTTCGGGTTTCAGAGTTGCCTGAGGCTTACAGAACTCAAACATAGAGATCCATCAATTCAGACAGCGGACAATAGAATGGAGGACAAACCCCAAACTCATATGACGCTTCATCTTTTAACTGCATGTGTCCAGGTCGACACTTGTCTTCCTGGAGTTGCATGCGTTCCCTTTTTCACACTTGGAGCTGCATGCGTTGCCTCTCCTAGGACTTAGGATAAAAACATGTTTTTTCACACAACTTTAGAATAATAATAAAAATATTATTCTGAAGGACTTAATCCCCTAAGATTAGCCCCTCTTTCCAACCTTTCAACCCCTTTTCCCTTACCCACCTTGTGGAAGCTTAGTTCACCATCACTCTTTCTTCGTCGTCAGTCTGCACACAACGATGTTTAATCTTTATTAATGTTCTGCATATTACATATACAAAAACAGGCTCCTGGCCTTTAACACTTAGGCTCTTTGGACTAATAAACACATAAGCCTACCAACTTATCAATACTCGACTCACTAGCCTACAAAACATGATTTACAATTCATAAACATGATTACAACAGGGTTCGTCCTTGGGGATATTACAATAAATGAGAATCAAAGGAATAGAATAAAAGAGAGTTACAAACATGAACCTTTGCTTTTCTTGATCCATGGTTGTAATTATATAGAATTTTTCCTGTCCAAAATATATTACAAGCCAGAAAATATTAAGAAATCAGATGGTCCTAGTTGAATGATTTGGTTTTGTGCAACAAAGTATCTAGATATGCTTTGAGACATGGAAATATAATTTTGTAATATCTTTGATGTATATTTCATAATTCAAGTACACGACAAATTGTATCGTGGTCAAACCAGTCTATGTATAAGATAAATAGGTTGTATTTTGATATGGGCACATTTCACCATATATAGTTAATAAGTGCATTTTGCACATGTTTTATCTTAACCAAAATAAAGAGGACATTGTAATTGCACATGTAGTTTTCCAATTTTTTGTTATGGCACTATTTTGTAGCATGTCAACACTAAAGTATCCAAGAATGATAATGGTTCCGTCCAGATGTAAATGGTGTGATGCATTTGAGAACACATTCAGTATGTTAGCAATGTTGCACGCGAAGCGACATAGAGATTGAATATTACAATTTGAAATCCACAGAATACTACTCTTGCTAGCACCATCTCAACATCTTTTTCTTCTATAAGAACATTTTGCAAAGGCAAGTAGGTATGGTTCAGAGTTAGGAGAAAAAATTGGAGAAAACATTAAGAATAGGATGGAAAGATATGCCAACTTTGTACAATTTTGTTGCATCCTAGGCATCGTTGTACCATACCTAGCCCTTTGACACCTACATGAAGTTTTCTTCTACAAGAACATCCTGAAAAGGAAACAAGCTTGACATCGTATTTTTCATGCGAAAGACACGGGTTCGATTTCTGTACGAGATATGCAAGCACGGGATATGCACTAGATTCTGACTTCGTCACACACGACAAAGGACTGGAATCTAGAAAAAAAATGACAACCGAAGTTGTGCACACGACATTGGCATGGAGATGGTGCAGACTCTCGAGAAAAAATCAGAGGAAAATTCAAGAGCGGGAGAAAAATATATGACAACCTCTATGGAAAGTCTGCAGGACAAGAACGATGAATAAATACTTAAACATTCTTACTTGCAAAATGAAAACAACGAATACGAATGAAAGTATGCTATTGAAAATTACTCGTTAATGGTTAACGACATAACTGAAGGTCCACTTGCGGGTGCAGGAATTGAACACTGCAAAGTGCAAAAAATAACTCCAACTGCTGGTGCAGGACTGTTGGCCCTTGACCAAGTTTTGATGAATACTTGGTCATAATTGACCGTTTTGGGACTACGACAACTTGCCAAAGATGGAGTGCAACGTGAAGCAAGAAAGACCTAATTTTGGGTACCTTTTAGGGTTTTTGGGTTGATGTAAAGGGAAAGGGATTTCGGCCTGTGGGTTTACCCATGCTTAGGCCCATTTTTTAATCTATAAATAGATACTTAGGCAATGTAAGAAGTAGTAGATGTGATTGCTTAGTGCAAGTAGCTGGATCTATGTGATCGGATGTATATTAAAAGTGCATTGTGCATGATTGTAAGGGGATTGACAAGCTAAGTGCAAGTTGTTGTAGTTTTGTGCTGAAGTGCAAGGAAGAAGGATCTAGCGAGTTGCGTAGATCTTATGTCCTGTGCGAAGCAAGGGTCACTGAGGCTCTATGTTGTAACCGCTTGACCAAGATTATATAAAGAAGAAGAATTTGTGGATGTAGCCCCAGGGTGGGGGTGAACCACGGTAACTATGTGTATTGTGCTCTGAATGTGTTTATCTCCTTCTTAGCTAAGTGCTTGCTGTGATTAAATAGATCTAGTTCTGCTCTATGCTTATGATATATGAATGCATGTTAGATCTGATAGATGCTTAGTTCTTGATCTGTTGAATCTAATCTATATTTCTGTGGCTAAGTATTGAATGATCTTTAGTCTAAATATTCACTGCGATGCTCTGTGCTTTATGCCAAGTACAATAAGGGATAAATATTGATGAATGATCTATGCTAAGTACCCTATAAAAGATATAATCATAGATCGGTGTCCTAGCTAAGGTTTCATACACCTGAGTTCTGCAACCACCCCTGCCTCTACCTCGGGTGAAACTTCATCTGCTTCACAGGTGTTGCCGAAAGGGATGGTAGTTAGGGTTTTGTTGGTGCGCTCTTGAGCGTTGAACCATGGGTCTTCCCTTGTGCCAAAAAATGGTTCTGTTGTCGAGACTGGAACTGTGATTGTTGGGAACTAAAGAAGAAAAATATTTGTGTGAAATAAGCTCTGTACGTAGATCTGTTTCCCTAGTACGTAGTACTCTACTTGACCTACAAAGATTTGTGCCGAGAAAGAAAGGTCAGATCTGAAGGAAAGAGGTCAGGCCTGCAAGAAAATAGGTGGATATTGAAGAAAAGAAGTCAGATCTCAACGCTTTGTGCTCTAAGAAAGGTTAAAGTGGAAGTTTCTAAGTCAAATCTACAAAAAGAGGTAAGATTTGTAATCTTTGTGCTCTAATAAAGGTAAGAATAGTTCAAGTTTTAGATCTGAAAGCTTTGTGCTCTATATAGGAAAGATAAGTGGAAGTTGTTTGTTTCTGAAGCATGAATCTAGGTATGCTTGATAGCTTTTGTCCTAGCCTGAAAACTAGAGAATTATTAGATGGAAGAACATTTGATAGATTTGATAAGAATAACGATAGATATGTTATACCTATGCATAGAAAGAATTTTTGGACCAACCAATGGATGCAGGATCCTAGAAAGAAATTTTTTCAGGCTAGCCATCATGACCCTAGTGCGCAGTACAAAAGAAGTTGGGGGTCATTTAAAAGAAAGAGAGGATTGACCCTATGTTACAGTTGCAAAAGACCAGGACATCTTGCTAAGGAATGCCTTGGGAGAAACCTTAGCTGCCTCTGTTGTAAAGCTATGGAACATGAAGTATTGGATTGCCCTAGAATGATTGCTAGACTTGAAAAAATGAATATGGAACAAGAAAACTTTGAAGGAGATCAAGAGACTAAAATTTTGGAAGAACCCCAGAAAGAATCAGAGATCATGTTACTGAAAATAAAAGAAACCCTAGATGATCATAAGGATGTCAGTTTGTCAGAGATCTTCAAAGAACAGGAGAAAATCGAAGTAAGAATAGGAGACTTCGACATTGACTGTGCCCGGGATGAGGGAACATTGATGAATATTATGACAGAAAGAACTTGGGAAACCCTAGGAAATCATGTTCTGGTCCCTTCACTAGGAACCATCGAATTATGTAAAGGAAAAATGGTAACCCTATGTGGTAGACTTACCCAGATAGCTATGAGTACCCATGCAACCTCGATAGAGGAGGAGTTCGAATTCATTAGATTTATTGAGGACCATGTCCCATTTCCATCTTTGTTAGGAAATATCTGGATTGAAAAATACCAGATACAGAAGAAAGAAGAAAAGGAATCCCTAGAACAAAAGAAGCAAGAACTCATGGAATTTATGACTAGAAGGATTGCCTACTTGATGGAGGAACAAGGGAATATATATTCATTGTTAAACACCAGGGACCTGGATGTCAAAGCTATAAGAGCATTAGAGGAATCATAGAAGAACAAAATGTCTAATCCATATGATGAAGGGGTATTACCCTTGGATCTGAGGAAAGATCCTAGGAAACGCGAAGTGACTACGTCAAGAGAAGATAAGATTCAGAATGGAAAGAGGGTGACCGAGACCAAGCTCACTGGGAAAAGGCTAGGAAGCTAAGTAAGAAGATGATCCAGGTGGATATTGGTGGCCACCCACCATTTCCACTTGGACCCCCACCATTGCTTCTTTCAGTTTTTCAGTTTCCGCACAGTTTACTATTTTTAGCAGTTTTTCGGGCCCTGAACTTCCGGACCCGTTTGGGGCCTTAAATGATGTTTTTTGGGAAAACGAGAAGCAAACTGGATCTTAGATCATGTTTCTCACCCAAAATTTGTAGTCCTCGGATAGATATTTCTAACGAGGTATGGAACGCGTCAAACGAAGATCGTATGCCAAAGTTACGTCCTCGGGAAGTTGATGTACCAACTTACCCAAACGGGGCCCATAGTCTTGGCGTTTCATCTCCTAGGGTTAGGTCTTTGGATGTTTAGAGTTTTACATTGTTTCTCAATAATAATAGGCCTTCGAGCCTCATTGTAACACAGTTCAGAGGCCAGTGGCCGCCACATCTCTTCTCAGAGATAAGCTACCAATGCCCAAGCTAGTTTATTTCCATTCTGTCTGTAAGTATATTTCAGTCATTTTTTATTAATGAAATGAAGTCTGATTTCCGTTGCATCTCTATGTTTATGTGTATTTTTGTATTTCATTTTGTTCCTACATAAATATAGATCAGTGGTATCAGAGCGGTCTGCTCATTCTCGATCCTTCTTTGCATGTCCCCAACAAGGTCGGGGTATAAGGAGTTGGGGCTCGATTTGGTTGAACCTTTGCAAGATCAGCCTCGCAAACCCCGATGACCGCCCATGGGGGAAGAAAAGAAAGATGAGGGAGCAGGATATCCTATCAAAATGTTGCTCGAGGAGGCACTCGAGAAACAAAGGAACGCGATGATGGACAACTTTTCCCAGATTCTTCAACGGATTCCCATTGGTGACCCATCGACATCCAACAACCACTTTGGAGGCGCCACTCCTTTTAAGGTACAAGTAAACTTTGACATTCCCATATTTGAGGGCCAAATATATGTATATGCCGAAGATAGATGGTTGAATTTGTTCGAAGGATATTTCTCGGTTCATGACTTTTCCGATCGAGAAAAGATTATTTTCACACTCCTCAAAGCCGCCCCCCATGTCAAGGACTGGTGGGAAACCTACTCGGAGCAAGAGGGCGAGGGAGAACCCTCTCTGTTCTCGGCTGCACCCACTTGGAATTCTTTTCGAGACACCATCAAGGAACAATATCATCCCATGGGGAGCTATGAGGACAAATACATACAATGGGCTACATTGCGGCAGCAAAGGGACCAAGATGTGCATGAGATGACGAATATGTTTCGTACCCTACGCACAAAGTTGGGTATCAAAGATTCAAAGAAACATTTGGTGTTAAAGTACCACAGTTGTCTGCACAGATACATTCAAGAGGAAATGGAGTTCCTCGACATCTCCTCGCTTGG
Source organism: Picea sitchensis (assembly GCA_010110895.2). Lineage (NCBI taxonomy): Eukaryota > Viridiplantae > Streptophyta > Pinopsida > Pinales > Pinaceae > Picea > Picea sitchensis. The sequence goes on from SNQJ01S0062905.1 coordinate 59,488, forward strand.
TGTGGCATACCGAAATGCTACCAAGATTGAGCAGAAGTTCAAACAGAAGAAGCGAGACTTTGGGTCTGCAAATCAGAAGCAAGGGAAAGGTACCCCCAAACCGTAGAACAAAGGACCAAGCCAAGGCAGGGCATCCCAGGACAACCCGCCAAAGCCACAAGCAAAGAACAACACTGGGTTCAATCCCCAGTGGAGTCGCCAATTTTGTTTCAGGATTAATCCATAAGTGCGGACACAAACTGATCTCCCTAGATCCACCTGGATCTAGAACAAAGCAGGACAAAATAATACTCTTTCCCTAGATTTACACTATTGAATGAACTAGGAGGCAAGGATCATGTACATACCTTATGAATTCTTCCTTGGGTCTTTTTTGTACCGATTTCGCTGCAATGCTCTTGCACCATCAAGACCACAACCATACAAACCAATCGAAGTGAAGACAATTCAATATATTCAACAACTAATCTATACATATGATCAAGGAGTTATGCAATAAAGTGACATTGGCTTTATGGGAAAGAGACATATTACTGTATTGAATTGATAGAAAGAAATACTTACAACCTGAGCCTTGATGTTGTATATCTCCTTTCGATGGCTCCTATCTCTGACACACACACTTGCTCATGCATGAAGAATATCAACCACTTTTGATAACCTTGCTGGTGTCTCTAGCTGCTGTAGCATCAGTCCTTCATACAATCTTGCACTAACTCTCCAATAAATATCTTACTAGCTTGCTGCTTAACCCTTTCCATGAGAATTCCTCTCAATTTATAAGAGAGAATGGATTAGTTACTTGGATAGGAAATGATCCCAAGATATCGGGAAAGCCAGTACTTAGATAACCATTCGAATGCCAACTCATCCTTCTGGAAGATTCCCTTTTAGAAGGCTCGAGAACTTCATCTTTTTCTTCCTTTAGAAGATGTTCGCACCCTGATAGTTAGGCACAGTGCGAACCCCTCGCACCCCATCTTAATGCAGCCTGCGAGAATCAGGCATTCTCGCAGGAAAATATATAAGTAGCATGCAAACCTCCCTTGAAAGTATGATTTATGGAAGCAGACAAAGGTAACTTTTCTCAGGAAAGTGTTCTAGTGAAGAGCTTGATTTTTCCATCATTGTTACATCATTATGACAACCAAAATTGTGGATAACAAACACCATGAAGCCAAAAAAGGACATGGGGAAGTGGTGTGAGTTCGATAAGAGATCCACTCACAACACAAGTGAGTGTCGGGCCAAGCAGTCACTGGTAGCCGAGTTGAAGGCTTCTGAATCAGATGCATGCTCTGACTTTGAATCAGAACCTGACAAGGGGAATGACAGGGGGAAGCAGATTATCGATGCGGAGTCCAACGCCACCGTTGCCACCACGAAGATCTAGAAGGAGGAACCAGAAGATCCAGAGGAGGCAGAGTGTCTCTTCCATTCCAAGATGTGGGTAAAGGGTTCCCCATTGCAGTTCATTGTCGACAGCGGGAGCCAGAAGAACCTCATCTCGGTACAGGCTGTGAAGC